>VZRF01006104.1:1423531-1524592 GCA_013396875.1 Vireo altiloquus
GCTTTACGCTGTTTTGAGAAACCAAGGCTATCTCTAGAACATACTCTGTAAACTAGGATTAAGCCCATCTGGGGGAAAATATTTGAGAATAGAGAGGCGTCACACCTTTCATTCAAGCCTCTCATTGGGGAATCTTTGTCAGATATGCTAATTTGCAAGGTCTATGAAATTGTATACGCAATATACCATGTGTGTGCGTTTCGGCCTTGATGAACTGTTACACCATAAGAATCCTTATTAAATACCAGGGTAAAAACCCTTTTATCCCTTAACCCTGTCTGGCTCTTAATTCTAGGACCAGGGAAAAGGCATCAGATCCTCCACTACCTGTGCAAGAAGTTGTCACCAATGTTTTCCAGAAATGTTTTCCAGAAATCTCCTAGAGTGTTTGTACTTTGCCGTGTTGCATCACCAGGAGATGTACAGTTATGTTTTTGGCTGCTTGGACTTGCTCAAGGTATTTCCTCTTAAACTCTTTACAGGTAGTTCAGGAGGGGCCAAAAAGCTTGCTAAAACCTGAAGTATCAAACCAGGCTCAGATGATTGCTAAATCAGTAGAAAAGCACACAGTTTTGTGCCAAATTAGTGCCATGACCTGGTTTCAACCAGCAGTATGCTACTTGGTGATGGATATGTCATTGCACAAAGCTGTGCTTTTAGCTTCTGATAAAAGATTAATGTCATTGAGCAGAGACTCATTACAAGTTCCACAGAAGTATTATGCCAATGTGAAATTGGCACTGAATGCCAAGACTAGTTAAGCTAAGCATATCAGAAAGCTACAGTTATACTGCCAATTTTCAGCTTTTTGCTCACCTCCTAGACATTACTCTAACCTACAGGTGGAAAAGCAACAAAGTGTTGGAGAGTATTCTATCTCATTACATAAAGATTTGGGATAGGTTTTCAATTCTTGCTTGCTTTCACCTCAGGCAATATACAGTTCAGCTATTCAGGCCTTAACTGACACTGCTTGAAGCAATCTCACATCACAGGTGAACCAAAAAGAACGGATCCATTTAATACTCTGTTCTTATTTACATTGTTACTTATATTATTTTATTTCCCATATTAATATCACCAAAAATCCACATTTTACTGGTTCATGTACATGGGAAAAGCTACAGGGAAATTCTAATTCTTTTGTGTTAATGGACTTATATTACATTTCTGCAGGCCAAGTTGGAATGAATCATTGACTCTCAGAAATGCAATTTTTTTTTCTTTAATATTTTGACCTTTACAAGTTTCTCTTTGGCTATTCCTTCAATGTTTAGAAATAGACAGGGAAGAGAATGTTTGAAATGAAAAGCAGTAGCTAGCTTTAAAAAAGCAAAAGAAATATTTTAACTTTTTCAGTTAAAGTACTATTTTTGTCATTGGCTTTCTTAAGAAGAAGAAGAGTAGAAGCATCAAAATACGAAAAGAAAGCAAATTCAGAGTGAAGTACACTGCATGGGGGGGAGACTGAATGAACAGACCTTGTAAGTGGTATGTAGAATTTGTAAATTAAAGCTGCAAATTTGCACTGAATTTCATGTGTGTAAAGGAAATTGGTTTTTGACTGGTTCATTCTCTTGAGACTGAAAAGCAGAGACTTGCCTTGCTACTTGGCTCCTAGCAACATGCAAATGGCAAGGCTTCCTTATGCCAGTTTATTACTGTTTATTCAAATCAATAACTTCTCTGCTCCTTAAGCCTACTCTGCACTCATCTTTCCAAGGAAGGGTGGGACAGAGACGGGGACTATTGCAGACACTTTGTCTTCCTGCTGCATCAATTCACATGAAAACTGATTTTTTTTCAATCCTTCTTTTTTTTTTTTCCTTTCCTTCAGAAAATTCTGTGAGAACAGAAAGAATTTGTAGTATAGCTGGAAAGTTAGTACATCTGTTGAAAGGCTTTTAGAAACAAATGCCAAAATAGAGACTATCTTATAAAGAATCCCCATCCAACAGCACATTTTAAACATCGTTTAAAATGAGGGTCTTTTAGCTCCTGCATGTCCAGTAAATCCAGAAAATTGTTACCTCTAAGCATTCAGGGGTAAACTGTGTAGAGTGTTCTTGAGAAAAAACACAGCTCCTTCATTGCATCTCTCCCACACTCCAATATAAGAATTCTTTAGTGCACGGTTGGTAGGTACAGCTTCACCTACACTAACTTCAATTCCAAAATATGAATATCTAAGCACATTCTCTTTCAGAAACACTGATAAAAAACCAAACATAATGAAGCTTGTTCTCTATCCAAAAATGAATGATCTACAAGCAATGGGTAAAATGAGGTAGTGATAAAACCCAGTGAAGGCATATTCAACCTGTCTTTCTGAACTTACAAAAAACTTGCTCTGGGTACAGAGACAAACCATTTCTAAGAATTGAACTCCAAAATACTTGTGAAGGTAGACAGGACTTTCTTCACAACGGTTCCTTTAACCCTGTTTGGCATCTGCACGTTTAACTCTAAATCCATATGTTTCAAAACAGGAATAGTAAAATACTACTCTTAATCAAGACGAAAACAGTGACTGTTGTAAGGTAATTTTGTCCTTAAATCTAAGTTCAAATCAGAAAATGGTGATCTTTGGTGAGGAATCCCAGTATTGCTTTGCAAACACCCTCTTCAGGACTTTTAGGAGGACGGAGACAGAGCTGAGGAAGATGTCTGTGTAAACAGATTGTATTTCTCCTTTTTTTTGCATGAGACATTAAATATTGCTTACTTTTCTATGTTATCCTATTGCAATAACTCTCCTTCTATGGGGACCTAGCACTAATTCTCCTCCTGAAACAGTAGAAATTCTGTGAATTTTTATCCAGAATATTTCATTGAAACAACATTAAGTAATCATCTACGTTAATCCCTTGAAACACTTGCTTAAATTTTGCTAATTTGGCGTGTATGATTATGATATGCTTGTATCTTCAATGGAAAAAGAATCATTCCATGAAAATTGTTCTTTTAATTTTTTCTATCCATTACCTTTCTAATTATGGGGGAGAAGAAGGATGGAAAGAGAGGAAGGGAGCTGGAGAAAGCTGGAGAAAGAAGGCAAGATACAAATAGAGGCTTTAGACATTTAGTGCTGTACAAAATTTAGTGCTGTGCAAATTAAAACATTTGTGTTTTAAAATCTTTCTCCTTACAGAAAGTTTATCAGTTTTCAAAACAACATTGAAAATAAACCTCAAATTTTTTACTCTTGAAAATGAACTGTTAATGAATTCAGATGCTTGTGGCTTCTCAGATACTTATGCAATGTGACAATGTTATCCCTCAGCCAGTATTCATGAGCTGCTTCCTGGACTGTAGCTCCACACACTGCCACCAGCTGTCTTAAAATGAGGAGCAGTTTGTCCCTGAGTTCCTGGGGGAGGGCATGGGGAATACCCCCAGCTCGACTATAGCACATATCCTTCTCCTCTGACAGCTTTTTTCCTATCCTCTGTCAGCCTTCACTGACCTTGAAGATTTCTGGGGCCTTTGGGCTTTCTGATCTCACAAACAGAATAAATTGCATATGCACTGCATGAACACCACCAAGAATTGTCCCACAGAAGTTGGAATATCTTCAGTGACAGAGAGAGCTTGCAATGCCTGAAGTGAATTACAGTCTTCCTGCAAAAGTACAGCTTCAGCCTCACAGTACAGCAACTGCAGATTGACATGGCAATGAAAGGAGTTCATATTTTGATTCACATACATCAAGTTGATATTTCAGTGTCTTGCAAAATGTCTGTTAGGTGGAAGAAGACAGGAAGAGATAGTAGAATTTGTCTGCATGCCAAGGAGGCATATTTTGTTCTGGCACTGGAAAATTTCCCAATTTCTGATTTTAGCATGGGTGAATCATCTAAATGATTCACCCATGATTTTAGCATGGGTGAAGCATGGAATAATCTTGACAGAATTTCATCTCTGGGTGCCACTCAGGCATGTTTTATGTGGTATACAGGCAAAACTCAAGCTTAGGTGTTTGAATATATTTCCGTGCAAAAATACCTATGAGAGTGATGCAGAAAGTGAATCTGAAAATAAACAGTAAAAATATCCATAAAACTAACATGGACATTTATTTTTAAGGATTCCTTCACTGAGAAAGTTGGATTATTCTGTGATTAAGCATAAGCACAACTAACAGACTGCAGATGACATTGCTCTTCAAAATGGAAGAAAAAACTTTCTTTATAGCAACTGGCATAGCTAGAACAAAGTGGACAGAAATCACTACTGGCATTTTAGAATACTTACTTTTTAAAAGAAAGCATAAACAATTTTGTGTATTCTCTATTATTCAAGGGAAAACTGAAGAAGAATTGATTTGGCTTATATCTTTTGGTTTCTTGGTCATGGGAGAAAAACTAATTTAGCCACTGTAATGTCTTAAAGGCCTTTTAACCATGCCTTAAAACAGATAGACAATACACCTAAAAGGAGTTATCAAAGGTTTTTGGGGTCCTCTGCTCTGTAAAATCTTGTTCCAAAGGTGGCCATACATGGCTGAAAAATGCAACGAAATTCTTTAATAAGAAAACATCAGTATTATTACAAATGGTACAAACTTACCAGATAAACTTTGCTCCTTTCAAGTTTTCTCTTCTGAGACCCTTTCCCATGTCTATTAATACAAATTACTGTTTCTTATACTGCATAGATCTTCCTAGAAGCAACCCAAAATATGAAAATGCAGAATTTTCTAAGAAATTATCTCAATTAGAAGATAATAGACACTCATATCTATGCTTAAACTTTCTATATCCCTGTGCCAATGAAAAGCTCTATTAAATGCTTGGAGATATTTGTAAAATGAACTTTTTCTTATGCCAGGCATCTTGTAAGAGTGTAGGATTTCCTTAAAGGATTTTTGTTCCTTTCTACAGTTTTGTTTACGTTACAATCCTTGGGAAACATTTTCCCTACTGAAAAATGTGAGCAGAAAATGAAGGGGAAAGAGAATATGACAGAAGAGAAGCTGAATAATGGCTGATAGCAGAAAGAATATAGTTAAGGATTAGTAGTTAAGGATTAGTAGGGCAATAGATTTGGTTTAGAAACAACATCCTCTGGGTTTTAACACCATCTCTGCTGTTGATTCTATCACTGATTTAGGAGTGCCATCCATTATTTCTGATAACTTCTGCCATCTGTAAATAGAAGTTGAAGGTGACCTTTCAAACATTAATGAAAAATAGAACATGAGAATTATTTTAACACCCTGACTTCTGTACTATGCCTTTACATTCTTATTTAACAGAAGTTTAAAACAATTGTTTCATCTTTTAGGGCTGGGAGAGCGCATAAGAAAAAATAACAATGAAATTGAATATTTCTTTAAACTTAGACCTCTGACTCTTTGCTTAGCTTTTTTGAGGTGATTTTTCATTTGTATGTGCTCTAAACTTCCTGATTTCAGCGGGCCATAAAAACAGATGTGCTGAAATACAAACACGATGAAAAGCTTGCTTTTGTGGTATTTCCAGCCTGAAGAGAAGCCAAAGATGTTAGAAATCCCTTGAGAAACCCTATTTCCAGTCTACTTTTGCAGACAGATCTGTCTATCATTTCTTTTATGACTGCAACCCAAGATGGACAGTAAATAGCAGAATTCACACACACTCTGTCTGCTACTAGGTCACATTCATATAGGGTGGTGAGGAGAACTGTGTGGAGAAAGGTAATTACTTTCCCTGAAGGGTGTTCCATAATTTTAAGCTTGGTTTCAGTTTGATTTTTTTCATAAAACCAATCAACACTGTTGTGAAAAGGGGAGACTCCTCACCTTGTGCTGTGAGAGTGCACGATGGGTCCTTGAAGTGTAGCCTGATGACAGAAAATTGAGAAGAATTTAATGTGAATTTGATCTGGTTCTAGTCAGAATTTTATTGAAATCAAATCAACTTTGGGAATCATTGTGTCCTGAACTTGTAAATTCTGCAGAAAACACTGCATTCTGGAATTTTTTTCATCCTTTTGAGATTCAAGTACTCTAAGAAGATACAAATTCCGTATTTGTTGGGATTCGAGCATCAGCTGATTCAGATCATCTTAAAAGAAACATCTGTGTCTGGTTCAGCTACACAAAACCTGAAGCCTTTTTCTGTTTAAGTTGTTCATCTGATATTGTGAGATAAGATAGAGGACCCATAGTACAACTGAGTCCATCCAGCCTGCCAGCTAGAACCCATGTGAGCTATGCATGTCTGATATGTCCACGATGCTAGATGCAAATCTTTGAGAGATGCGGAGGAGCCAGATATCAGTCAGTAACCTCAGCATCTTGGGAATTTCTAGAGTCCTGGAACATCTCTAACATACATGTAGACACCTACATGTAAAAGATCTGGAGTTCAGGCTCTCATCTTTAAGGTGAAATACAGAAAAGATGCTACCACTGAATATTCTTTGGTTCAGAGATAGGTTTGGGATTACATTTAGGTCTTGACATGGAATATAGCTTATATCACCTTAAAAATAAGGGCACTTAAACTATAATTTATTTATGCATTTTTACTGTTGTCACTTCTCTTATAAAAAGCTGCATGTTTTAGATATAAACCTCCAATACAGAATATAATGGCTTTGGAAGCTTCATATCCCTTTTGGTTTTACCATACAGACTAAACAAATCAGAAAAGTGGAACATGAATTTTGTTATTACATTTAGAACATACTATTTCCTTTCTGTTTTCTTTCCATCTTGGGTTACTGTCATAAAGGAAATGATAGACAAATATGTCTGCAAAATAGGCTAGAAATAGGCTTTCTCAAAAAGATCTGGTTTGGCATTGTAACTTGTGGTTGCTATTTTGAATTCCTTTCAAAATAAGTAGAAATACTCTTTATTTCCTGATAGGTAATAGTGTCTACATGAAGGCATTCTTAGATTATCACACACTAATAAATAAATAAACTCCTAAAAATATGTGTTGTGCTGGTGCTCATGTCTGCCTCTGGCTCATAGAAAAAGCATAGGAAAGTCACAGAGGCGTTCTTTGGCTCTGGATTGTAAAGCACAGATAAGTAAAGCTTAGATTTTCATATTTTCTTCTTAATGTTTGCATTAGACACTTTTGAAACATCAGTTGTAGAAATATTTAATCTAAGATGTCATTTCCAGAATGCCAGAAAGGGTCACTTTGATAATTTAATTTGACCTCCAACATCACTTAAGCCATAGGCCTCCTCTACTTTGAACTAGAGCATGACTTTCAGAGACATATCTTCTTCACAAGAGTTCTTAAAATTAGTAGCAAAATATTACTCTGATAAATTAATTTCAAAGGAAAAATAACCACCAAAGAAGCCTTCAATTCTTCCCTAAGCTGAATTTGTCGAACTTTACCACCCAAAGAACTGCTCTGGTGCTGCAGATTTCTCTGACCAATAATTCTATATTGAAAAATGTTGTTCCATATTAGTGCTTTTATGGCTCTAGCTGGGATGTTAACTTTCTTTTGAAATATTTGTGTTGATCTCTTCAAATTTTTAATTGTAAAATATTGTTTCCAATCCTCCAGGCAGTCTTCTGACTTTTCCCTGAATACTTTTGCATATCAACACCTTTCCTTAAATGTGTGTACTGCTTTTGGCTGAGATAATTTTCTACATAATAGCTGGTACTGGGCTGTGTTGCAGATTTGTGCTGAAAAGAGTGTTGATAATATAGAGATGTTTCCATTATTGCTGAGCAGGGCTCACACAGAGGACTTTCCTGCTTCTCACCACACCGACCAGTGAGTAGGCTGGGGTGAACAAAGAGTTGGGAGTGGCCACACCAGTTGACCAAAGGGATATTCCATACCATACGATGTCGTGTTCAACAATAAAAGCTCAGGAAGAGGCTGAGGAGGAAAGGAGGTATTTGGAGTTCTGACCTTTGTCTTCAGCCGTCACAAGTGGTGGGGCCCTGATCTCCTGGAGATGAGCACCTGCCTAGACATGGGAAGTAGTGAATTAACTCCTTATTTTGCTTTGCTTTCATGCACTACTTTTGCTTTATCAAACTGTCTTTATCTCAGACCACAAGTTCTCATACTTTTATTTACCTTTATTTTCTCTCTCCCACGCCATTGAAGAGGGAGTAAGTGAGTAGTTATGTATGGTTTAGCTGTCCATAGGGGTAAAATGTGGATATCCAACTGTCCATAATATTCCAACTGGACAAATACCTGGGCCAGATGTGGATGCAAGGTAGCCATTCTGCTGAAACCCCATTGAGACCTGAAATAACAATTCTGATCTAGCAATTTTGTAAAGGACAAAAAGATATTATGTACCAGTTCTGGCTCTTCATGTACTTGCCCTTACCTTTCTGATGTAGTCTGCTTCCTTCCTATTGAATATAAAAAAGATAATTTTTATAAAATATCCTGTTACAATTCTGTAAGGTATGGTTGACATTTGTCGATATGGGAATGTGAAGTGTGGTTTCATGTTTTGAGTTTATGGCCTGCCCACCAAAAACCTCATGGTTTACATTTGTCTAAAGAAAAGCAGTTCCTGTCCTTCAAAGCACAGCCATATTTTTAAAGGAATTTTGTGATCAATAGATAGGTTATAGTACAAAATAGGTAGTACATATATCAAAAAAATTTTGCTGAGGTATCAGTGGAGATAAAATTTAATGTGAGCAAAGCAATTGTTGAAGGAACACTGTGTAGGTAACTAATTTAATAGCAAATATTCATGTCTGGAGTCAGTATAAAATTGTATCAGTATGGTGTGCAGCTTTATCTGGTTCATTTTTGTAAAACTGTAGGTAATCTACCAAATGCAGAGTCCTTGCAGACGTTCAGGCCACCTCTGGGATGAAGCGCTGCAACCCCTTCAGACTATGCTCCAGCACTTTACAGGAGTTTTTCAGAGAGCAGGATGTGAATAAAAATGTTATATCCAGTTGAAACTGAGCCAGGAAAACAGAAATTACTTATTTGAATCTCCTTCCTTCACGTGTTACCAACTCAGCGTGATGGTACATTTCACACTGAGAGAGCTTGTGTCACTGTAGAGCCAAAGGTAAAGGAGTCATTGTCTGACTTGTCAGCATTGCTTCAAGCTGTATACATGATATTCCTTTGAGATTTCTGATTCTGTTGCTAGCCAGACCCAACCCTTCTGAACTTATGAGATCTGACAGAAATGTAGTTTGAGTGGCATATCTGCAAGTTATTACTATAAATTACAGGAAATTAATGTGTCTAATTTCCACTTATTTCACTATATTACTTATTTCATTCTGTTTCCAGCAAGTCATATGAATGTTTTGCTCCTAAACCTGAAATAGAACTGTTTTATTAGTCCTCACCAAAGTGCATTCAGATCATGGTGCCACCTTCTACCTGCCCCTGGGGTTTTGAATGAGCTGGATCACCATCAGTCTTCAGTATTGTGATGCTAAGTAACTACTTTGTTGTAACAAGATACTGAATTACTGTCTGAATTCTCATGGAGGTGAAGAATCTTATGACTTCCTTTTTATAAAATTGATAAAATGGATAAAATTCCTCTCCTCTTAGCTGGTCCACTGAACCATGCAGGTGGGATAACTCAACTGCTGGTGACTCATAAAGAATGCCTCGACCTCAAGTTCACATGGTCCTACCATCAGTCATTTCATTAGCTCTGGTAATATCAGTGTGAGACTTGGATATTTTCCTCTATAACCTGGACCTTAGAAAACCTATTCTTTAAAAAGACCTGGGCAGGTCTTTTGCTTTTAAATGAGAATAATGTCGAAAACAGACAGATGTCTATTTTGTCAAATCATGGACTGTTCTTTAAGTGAGGACATATTTCAACACTTTAGAAAAAGGCTTGGATTTTTTTCTATAGTATTCAAATTGCTAGTGTTAGAGTGCAATTGATGTGTTGCAACAGAATGACAGAAATAACTTTGTCCTTATTCTCTAATTTCTTTTTCTCTTGAATGTAAGAAAGAAATATTTTCAAGTTGGCTTTGTTGGTGTGTAAAGCTACAGCTATGCGCATTATTTTTAATAGTGTTTTTACAAATATGGTACAAACCCCTCAGTTAGGAAGCCAAAATTAATTTTAGAAGCTGATGTAAATTCAATGGAAATTATCTGGTTTCAAACTAATAAGAGTTTGAGTTCATCCTCTCTTGTTTTTGTGGGTTAATGGAAATATCTAGATAGATAAATGTCTAATTGTCACCTTCAAGCCCCGGGGAGAAATCAATATCACCAGAGAATGATTCAGCACATTAAAGAATTGGAAAGATATGCAGGAGGAATCTGAGTTTTGCTTGCAAGTACACGCATATGAGTAAAACTATTTCAAATGATACTGCAGATTAGGCTGTGCAACTTATTGTGTAGATAAGATCTCTGGTAGCTTCAAATATAGGTTAAATTGTTAAGATGTCAGTGATTATGCATTTAGAATATTGGACAACTCTGATTATCAAAAGAAAATGATACTTATTGAGTGCAATAGCAATAAGGATATTTCTGTTGGTATATTAACAATAGAAAGGAAGACGGTCCTGCTCTGCACCTGTACAATGGGAAGAGATTTTGCATTGATCCTCCTTGGAAAACACTAATTTGAGAGAAGAGGTTGGAGCCTGTTGTCTTTCTTGAACACAGTATTTGGAGCAGAAGTATGGATGTGATGAAAACATGCTGCTGAAGCCAGAACCAGTGAAATAAAAGCAACTAGAAAGCTTGAGAAAAAGATAAGAAAAAACTTCAAGCAATTCCAATTCTAAGAGTAAATGATAGACTTAGATGGGAATTTATTCTTTGAAAATGTTGGTGCCATCCCTTTTCCTCTCTAAATATCTCTCTGTCTCCTGTGAAACATTTGTGTATAATTACGGCAACTTGTTGTTGCCATGGAGGTCTACATAACCTCTAAACTTTGAAGGAAAAAGTGAGACACAGAGACAGAAAGATGGGGGGCATGTATGCAAATGCTCTGTGACTGTATGTATCTGAGTGATACATTTCTGAACCTTTCTTAATAGATACATTATAGGAAAGATGAGCAATTTATGACACATAAGGTCTCATAATGAACACACACTTAAAATCTTTTGGGTTGAGAGTATTCATGTGTGATGCTTGGTTGTTTCATATCTATTTATGCAATAAGGAATGGATTGCTTTTTGTTTGGTTGGTTGCACAATTTTCATGCACCCTGATAAAATAATTCTAGAACTTCTGTGTTTATCAAGGAGAAAAAATCACAAGTGCTGTGATTTGCCATATATGTCACCCATTCATTACAGATGTAAAGGGTTATCAAGCTTGTTTCAGCTGGTTTGATATGTTGTCCTGACTGATGATTCATTGTAAGGCAAAAATACCTGCTTATGTGGCATTCAAATTTTTTTTTTTTTTTTTTTTGCTGGCCAGCCTTCGCGTACAAAGATCCGGGGAAGGCCTCTTTTTTTTTTCCTTTCAGACCTTCCAGCCTGCGCACTGGATTTTTTAGGTGAGACACAGGGCGCGCAGATCTGAGCCCACCCTTTAATCCCGAGGTTCTTCTGCCGGGCCAAAGCGAGTCTTGGACAGTGGCAGTGAGTTCCTCCTCAGGACGTAGGCAGATTGCCCCCTTGCAGGGCTAACGAGCTCTGCCTGCCTGGGGGCATTCAAATAAAACAGTCTTAAATGACAAATTTATGAGGGATCAGATTAAGTGACCAGTGATCAGTTACTCTGTCCTTGAATATTTGTACCACATGAATATATTTCATGTGGTATGAAAATGGTTAAAAAGATCTGTGTGCTGCACTTAATGGACCTCATCTTTTCAAGAGGTCTGCTATGTATGAAAATCTGCTTTATGAGGGAAAAATATGCAAGAGAAATGTACTGTGAGTAATTTCCCTTTAATGTTTTTCCATAGAGAAAACTCAACACATCAAATGTCAAACTATTTGAAGGGTAAATAAACAAGTACATTTAGCAATGAAAAAACAGTTTTGACGGCCCAAAGCATACATGGATGTTAAAAGCTGTACAACTATGGTATAAACAGAAAAAAAAATGCTTTTAATAAAAACTTGGAGTATTTTGTACTTGTCTGCTTGGTGAGCAAAAGGAAAATGAGTATGTCCAATTCAGAAGCTGATTTAAGGCAAAATATTCTTATAAAATTAAGCTTATAAAGCTAGGAATAAACATTTGTAAAAGGAAATGGAAACGAATTGTTTTAAGTTCAAAAAGCATTTTTAAAGTGAGAAAATTGGATTAGAAAAAACATTAAACATTCTTTTGCACAATGTCTGTCTTTTGCATTGCTTTTTATGCTTCCTGATCAAGGAATGTAAGTCCTTCAGGTTAGTCAAACAGATAGAAATATAGTAAAATCTATAGTTCTTTGAATACAGTAAATTAATTTTTATTTCTAGACTGCAATATCAGTATCTGCTTGGTAAATAAGTAGTGTTTTGTGCTCAATTTAGGATTTATGTTATAAGAAAAACAATGGTGTCATAGTTTGAAGTGCAACTATGCACAGAAGGAATGACATCACAGTGTTTTGCAACTGATTTCCTTCATTTTCCATAATCCTCTTTTTTCCATATTAAGCTAGCTCTGTTTATAAGAGTAAATATCAATATTTTGCAATACCATGATTGTAAACTGTATTTGGAACCCCAAAATTAACATCTCCTCTCTCTCTTTTACCTTCCACTAGGACATAGCTAGCAAATTGTTAGTTGTAGGAGTAGGTTTTTTTCTAGAAACAAGGTCACCAGTGATACTGAAATCTTTACTTGTTACAGAAAAATGAATGCAGAAAACGAGTGGGCATATGTGGTATTCTTGATAGGAAGTAGTACTTTATTATGGGTTAGCCCACAAAGATGTTGCATGATGCTCATCAAGCTCAGTAAAAGTTGCCCGGAAAAATAGCTTGGTTAAGACTGTTAGAAATTAAAGATGGCTAAATAACAGAACAAGAATTAGGTCTGGCAGAAGATGTCCATATCTGCGTGACAATATTATTGGAAAAAGAAACAGGAATAATCAGCAACTAGCATTCTGGAAAGAAACTGAACAGATACAGCCTTCTCAGCATGAGTGTTAATATGCTTTATTTCAAACAGTGCAACTTGTATGAATATTTCTTTTTTAGTGAGTTTTAACATGTATGAAAGATGCCAGACTGGGAGCTTTGGAAACCAAGTTTATTTATCCAAAGGAAGCCTACAGCCCCAGCAACAGCAGTAAGAACCAGTGTTCATTTCCTCACACTGAGAAGCTTGTTCTGAAGAATTACTAATAAAGTCATAAAATAGGTCAGCTTCCATGTACATTAGCCTTTGCCCTCTTTGCAGAGTCTGCCAGCAGGAATGCCGATTAATGACAGCTGTGTTGGACATTTGTTGACTGGGAACTAAACCGAGCTTGCAGATCCCTTTCACTCAGCCTACAAAACACCCAGCAAATGGCAGCCTTTTTTTGACCTTGGACAGCATTAGAAGTATTTTCCAATGAGAAAAACTTCTCAAAAGCAGTAGGTTGCTCAGCAGAGAGAAAAAAATAGGGGTTTTTGTTGTTATATTTCTTAATCTATAATCTTATTCTAGGCAGAACAAGTTCTCTTTGCAAAGTTTAACAAAAAATTCTTAAATGTACAGAAAATTTTGGGGGAGGGATGTCAGAGAAACCCTTTTTATGGAACAGCAAAGATATTTTCATGAGATTATTTGTTATTTAGTTCATGAAAATGTTACTAAAAATAAGGTCAGTTTAGAAAGGGGACATCTTTCTAGCATATTTCATGGAACAATTGTTTTTTCTTGGATTTAAAATCTGTCTTTGAAAATATGAAAATTATGTTATATGAGAATGCACTGGAATGTTTACAGGGACCTTAAAAGATCTTTTTCTGAAATTCAAGACCCTTCAAAACCTGTATACAATAGAGTACCATCCGGGGTAAGTTTTAGACAGGTTTACTTCAAACAAGGTTTAAAGTATGTGTGATTAAATTAATCATACTAATATCCTGCAGACTTAAGGCAGTCTTTGGCATGATCAGTGGCCATTCACGCCCTCAAAAAAGTTGTATCTCTGATCCTATAGGAGTACTTAACACTTGAATTCCCCTCAGTGCTCATCAAAAGTGTAGTTTTTCCAGTGCTTTTGAATCAGATTTGTCTTATTTTTGGTTAGAGCTTGCATGTGCCTTTTTAGATGACACTTCACTAAAATATGACCTAACAATGTGATACTTCCAAAGTCTGAGAAGCAGAAAGATTTTATTTCACATATGAGCATATTACAAAGAAATCTTTTTGGGAAGAGAAAGCAAATGGCAAATGAAGAAGCTGACTGTTTCGGATGTGTACTTCTGACTACTCGGCATCTTGTCAATACAGTTCCATCTTTAAGAATTTAGATTATATTCCATCACTTGTTGGAGAGCCAAACCCTTATGCCCTAAGTCAGGAACAAACTCAACACCCTACCCTGGGAAGAAAGTACAGATGAGGCCAAGAGAAAGGAGGTCCTCCCAGGCTTGCATCATTAAGTTTCCTCATTCATTTACCCTCTGGGCCAAATAAGAGTTCTCAGAATATTTCCTGAGACCCTGCAGATTCATGAGGTCTCCCCAGTCCCCGGAGTAGCCAGAAGGTCATAAAATCACGTGCCATTCCTGTAGTGAACCCCACCTGATTAAAGAAAGGCACAAGTATCAAAAGGCTCCCTTATTTTTACAAATTCGTGTATTAATTGTAGATGTCTTCCTATTCAAAATCAGTTCCTCACATCTGCTGGGCAACCCAGGCACAGACAAATTGTTGCGTGGTAAAGGTTAAAATTCTAGGTTAAAGGAATATTGCCATTAATATAGAATTCTTGCATACAAGTGAGTGAGAAATATTAAGTCCATAATTATTATGCCACTTTCACCCATTCAATACCATTAGTGTATCTCAGGTTTCAAAAAGGTCCTCAGAATTCCCAATGTTATACACTGTGCTATGGTCCAAAAATCTGCAAGTCTAGCACAGGAAAGCTCTTTCTGCTTCCTGGTAACATGAATTAGCAGAATTTTTTTCTTTTTAACAAATTTTACATTCCCGTGAAGATGAACAAAAGCAATACACCTGAGCAATGAAGGAGGAAATTTCCAGGTAGCTAAATTCCAAAACCAAGAGGCATGCCTCTTGAATCTGCTTACAGGAATATTTAGTAAATTTGTGCTGAAACTTTTTTGGCTTGCTTTTGCATCTACATGACAAAGTCCTTTGCTAACATTGTGGCTTTACAATAATTAGATCTCTGTTTCTTTTCCTGAACTTGGGCTACATTTGTCTGAATGCTTTTCCCTGTATCAAAAAGTTACTATATATATGGCACCAATTCATTATTAATTTGTTTACAGTTTCACCAATAGGGAGAGAGAGAGAAAAGTAAGTGTACCCTGTGTTATGATGGGAATGAAATAATAACTAACTGACAGATAACATAAAGTATTTTTTGATTCATGTGATGCTTTAAACAGTATCAGACCTCCATATGACAACCAAGAAAAAAATTACATGAGAAGGCATCCTCAGTTAGAAAGAGAAAAGATATTTGTTTTTTCCTTGCTCTGAAAGACTGTGCTGGATTAAAACTGGGTGCATTTTATATTCAGAATAAAAGTTTGAAGATGGCAGCTGTTCAACTGGTTTTAAACTGATCAAAAATTCTTTGTGACCCTACGATGATAAAAGATACCAATCTCTTAATACTTGATGCTGGATTTACTGAATTTATTAGGTAGTTTTACTGTCTAAAAATGAAATTATTGGTTTCTTCTGGATTTTCAAGGAATATATTTGTCATATTTTAAAGTTTGTCTCTTTAATGACAGTTTCAAATTTTAGCAGTATATAAAATAGAAGTAGGAAACAAATAATAAAAATACATAGTAGGTTTCACAAACAGCATTAACTGCTACAGCTTAGTTGGCAACTACTCTCTAAGGATATTCAAGACTGGAAAAAATTAACAATAGAATTTTACATGTATTAAGTTACACAATCAACAAATAAAACCAGTTAAAATCCGAAAGCAATGTTTTAAATACTTTTATTGTCTTGAGACAAGGAGAATTTTGATATTGCCATGAAACATGGGACTGAATCTAGAGAGCTGGTGAATTTGGAGGATCTGCATTAATGTAACGTGGTGCTCTGATCACCTGTATTTCTTACAAAGTGCTTGCAGCTTAGACTTGGATTCTTTTCAGTACCTTGCCTGGTTAAGCACCCTTTAGACTTTTGACTTTGATCAAGTGAATGAGAGACTTCAAATTTTAAATTTTTGTTATTCATTCCTTCAGATGCTGGTATGTCGAACTATACTGCTGGGGTCTTCGCGCCAAGAAGACTGACACAGAGCATAGGTGCATCAGAAGAAAAGAAGAAGAAGAAGAAGAAGAAGAAGAAGAAGAAGAAGAAGAAGAAAAGGAAAAGAAGAAGAAGAAGAAGAAGAAGAAGAAGAAGAAGAAGAAGAAGAAGAAGAAGAAGAAGAAGAAGAAGAAGCAGCATAGGATTTTGTAACAATGATAGAGATTGGTTAACACACGGGAATCAACTAGTAACATAACTAATGATTGGTAGACTATTTTCAGTCTCAGGGAGTATGCAGGAATCTCACAACTTTCCGTTATCAGGACAGCTCCATCGCTAGATGTCCGTCGTTTCTGTTCTTGCCTACATACCATGCAGTTTTTTTTACTCTGTTTCTCTTAGTTTTGCACATACAAGGTCGGTCTGCCCTTGAGTTTTCTTCTAAGGCATTCTTTTATAAAATGGTTGCAAAGTCAGGGCTCCTGTGAGGCCCGCAACACTATACTCCGATGAGAGTATCTTTAAGGCTTTATTTAATTTTTAGAGCACATCGGCACATACACTTCCAAAACATTCTTGGAGCTCTCATCAGGAACTAGTTATCTCTGCACACTGCTTTTCATCCTAAGTCTCTTATGCCTGCTCATATAGAAATCCCATAAATTCTTTGGGAACTACAAAATATTGTTAACTTTTTGTACACATATTGGAAGCTGAAGGTGCTGTAGAAAATACACTGAGGCAGTGAATTTATATATATTTTTTCAGAGGAAAAGATGTCTGCATAATTTCTACACCTTCTTGAGACAAGTCAAGCTTCCTGAAATTCTTGCAACTCTTTCCTATGGAAATGCAAATATGTTTAGCTGGAAAGTTTGGGTAGAACTAATAGATTCTAATGAGAATTCTGCCAAGAATTAAAATAAATATTTAACATGTGCATGTTTCTATATGCTATATATTTATAGAAAGTTGGATCTTAGACTGAGATTCCAAAGCAATATTTTTTACTGAAGAAACGATACTTATATTTCAGGTTTCCTAACTTTTTTCCCTCTCCTCTTATTTAGGATTTCTGAAGCACTTCTCAGGTGAGGTTGCAGCAGGATGAGGACAGTTTGAAAAACTTTTATATTTTTAGTTCACTTCAAGACAATAGTTTTCTAGATCAAAATCTTCCTTAGTGTATATGACTCTATCAAGCCAAAAATACTTTATGAGGTTTTGGCAGAGGAGTGATGTCAACAATCTGGCATTTGGAGTGATTTTCAATGGATTCAAGCCATTGGTGGATATGGGAAACTTGTTTGGAAAGAGGAACCATTTCTCCACAGACTTCATCCAACTTTTCAAAGTTTCTAGTATTAATTAAACAGAGCTCATCAGATGGAATTTGTGACTGAGCTGATCAATGTTTTCTAGGCTGTGCAGAGGAGCCCTTGTTAGCTGTGAGATTCAGTTGAGAGATTGTTTTTTAAATCTATTTGCTAAAGAGGATTTCTCAGGTCCCCTCAACTACCACTGCTAATCACTAACTAACTTCAATACTACAAATTGGCACAAGTATTAAAAAAAAGGAATTCTATGCAAGATACTGCTTGCATATTCTTCCATTATCTATGTCTTCTTTCAGAGTTTAATAGTTTTATTTCCAAGTAGCATGTAGGATACAGCAAGAACCTCGGAAAGTGTTTTAATATTTTTGATATTTTTTAAAATGGTGGAAAAGCAAGTGCATTATAGTACATTCTGGCTCCCAATTGCTGGTGTTGAATATGTGTCTAAATCTTTACAAAGTTCAGGCGTGCAGAAACAAAAATTATGAGACTGCAGGTTTAATGTGTAACTTTCTTTGTAAATACATGAATTGTTTGAAAAGATGGACGTTCTAAGGTATGCCTACTTATGTTAATTTCCAGAAAAATAGGAATATTCATATGCTTTTTAATAATAATCGCTAGAGAAATAAGCAGAAAAGCATCACAATATATAGATGAGTCATAGTCCAGAAAATGCTTAAGGGGGTATGCCCTGAAGCCATGGAATTATCACAGAATCATAGAATGGCTTGAATTGGAAGGGACCGTAAAGATCACCCAGTTCCGACTCCCCTGTCATGGCAGAACACCTTCCACTAGATCAGGTTGCTCAAAGCCCCATCTCAAACTCGGCCTTCAACGTTTCCAGGGATTAGGACATCCACAGCTTCTCTGGGTAAGTCCTGGAGGGTTGACTTCAAAGTGAACCCCAGCAACTTTTTGATACAGTTCAAAAGGTTGAGATAAGAAAATCTTATTCTTAGCTATGTATACTAACCTTTGAGAGGAAGATGCTAGCAGAAGTGGAAACTGCAGTGCTTCTGTAAGTACTTTGCTGTCCAGTGAAGGACAGCAATTTTAAATGGAGCCTGTCCTAATTTGTAAGAGAAGAAAACGTTTAGGGTATGATGATGTAAGTCGCACATTTTATTTTAAAAGTTTTCTCTGATTGTGGAAGTCCTTTGAATAAATCGAGAAGACATTAGTTTCAGAGAAGCTCGTTGGTTTTTTTTTTTAGTCCCTGGCCAGACATGGAAGGGGTGTAGGGCCTGCTGTGTTAGCTTTTGAGAGGGAAGACAGAGTGCAAGCCAGGGATTACACTGAAGACGTGTCTTCTGGGAAAAGTCTTGAACAAGAAAAATAAAATAGTCAGAAGCACAACCTGTTTTTAACTTCCAGAAAGCCAAGACCCCGAGAAATGAATCAAATACAAAGAAGTGACACAGCTGATGGCACTTCCTAGCTTAAAAACAGAATTTTTAATTCAGAGAATAAACTCAATATTTGCCTGTGTCTGAGGCTGAATATTTGTAGAAACAGTTCTATATCTTGTTACATTTAATTCCAATTCAAACTGACTTAGACCTGATTGAAAACAGGCTGAGGAACAGTATTTGGGGCAGTTGTAAAAGCAAGGAAAAGCATATTGAGTTGGAATGAGGTATTTAATGCATTTCTCCTTTACTTAATTGTATATTTTTCATATTGTGTTCATGTAGAATGGGGAATAAATAAAGCTTTTTCTGTGCATATTTCTAACTTCTGCATATGCCTTTGCATTAGCCTTCTGTCATTCTGACATGTGCAACTCTTCACTTTAATTTCACATTCACTTTCAGTCTGCTTATGCTACAGATAGGCAACATTGCCTTTCTATGTTCATTTTGATTCAGCATATTTTATCTCACAAGTCTTACTTTCCTCAGAGGGTAATAGTTGTCATCATTATGTTAATAAATCAGACACTTTAAATTCTCACCTTAATTAATTTTATCAGCAGTCACCATTGTATTGGATTTACACTTTTCTATAAAATTACTCCATTACCAATAAATACTTTTTTTTTCACTCATTTAATGAATGGTTTGAGCCACTCCTCATGTAAGGCTGTGATACCTCAGTGAAGTTCAGTGAAGCCATGACAATGACCAGCCAGGTCTGCCCCTCTCATTCAGTGACCATTCCTAGGCCTCAATCTCTTTGCATTTTGTTTTCTCGCAACTCACTGTCCTTTTTATTCAGTGTTTCCACTAGAGGACTAAAAAAGCAGCCAACAAACGATAAAATGAGGAGTTACTCAACCAATTGATTATTGAACATAATTTCTCACTTTTGATGATATAGTGCCTCATTATAAGGATTGCTACTTTAATTTCAATGTTATTCTCTTACTCTGGGCAAAATACAGTGTTGTCTGCAATTCCCTCTTATCCCACCTGGTAGACTTGCAGAAGTGCATCACAGGCCCCTTGCTATGAACCTGTTTCTAGCAGAATCTGGCACGTACAGGGTGGATGCTCGACGCCCACATTGCTCCCTGACATGCATCCATCCAGGGCAGTTCTCAAGTGCTCACCCACGCCTGGCAGTCAGGGAACATTCTCATTTGCTGAGTTTAGACTTCTCCAGGAGAATTATGCTCTGGGGAGAAAAAGAACAACGGAGTTTCAGTACAAGGAGAGGAGAGAAAGGTCATGTTGAAAGCAAGTTTGTTATCATTTTGATCAAGGAGATTATTTGTAGGGATCTTAAATTGTACTTTCTCATCAGCTTATTTCTGTCTCCGCAACTTTTAACCCATCTGCTTCATCCTCTTGCAGCCTACCAGAAATCAGTTTCAATTTACTATTTTGCTTTCTACTGAAGAACGTATCCTGATCCCTGCTGCTCCTTCACTTCTCGTAAGTTTGTGGATAAACAGACATTACGTACAATGTCATCAGTGTAGAGGATACCATGAGGATCTTGCAGGACCCAGGAGCATGGACTCTTTCAGATACTATGATTTTTTATTTTTTATTTCCTTTTAATTCTGCAATTAGCTATCCTTCTTTTAAGCTCAGTTTCAAAGCCATTGAATTTTTTCTGAGGTGCTCATTAGTTAAACTTGGTGGATAACACTTACTCTGGCACAAAGAAGTAGTCAGGCACAGTCAGAGGCTACTTGAAGAATTTAAATGTTTTTGATACAAGTGGACGTAGTGCATTATCAGAGCAAGCAAAAAGGAGAAAAAAAACACTGAGCAATTTATTTCCCTTCTGAGTTGCAGGTAAAAGGCATGGATCAGCATCCGCAGGAAAATAAGTTTTCCTCTCCATTTTTTGCAGGTCTAGTTCTCATTGTTTGATAAGAATAGCCAATATTTGGGCTTGTATAGTTAGAAGGAAATAACTGTGAACAAAGGAGGATGGCAACTGGAGGATTTGAACATTACTGTATCTTGAAGATGCTCATTAGTCTTAGGCAGTATGCCTTATAGATATTTTTAAAACAAGTAATCTTTCTATGGAAGGATACATTTTCAGTAGTGGAAATGTTTTGAAGCAATGTTTTCATGTAGAAAACCTCATTAAGAATGAACATAAGAAATATGAGACATAAGAAACAAACCAGCCAAGAAACTTATAATTCCTTGTTTTGCCTGTACAAAAAGAACATTTTATTTTGTGGTTAATGGGCTTGATTTAAAGTTCACTTTCAAGTCAAGGGTAGTCATTCCATGGACTTTCCATTCTTAACTGGAACGTGGGCCCAACCCAACATCCTCTTGGACTCGAGCTGCAGTTGTAGCCAGCAAATTGGTAACACTGTGCAGACAGCTTCACCCAGCTACTGGTCTTCTGGTCTGTTACAGTCTCTTCCTAAAGGTATTTGATGAAAGCTGCAGATGCCAATGGAGAATTAACACAATGGCCTGTGACACATGGTAAAAAAGGCTAGAGTGTAAGACATTTTCATGTCTGAAGCATGTGAGTGTCAGGCTGACCTTGTATGGCATCATGCATGAGGCAGCAAGAAGGAACATGGCTATGGTGTAATTGAATACTTGATAGAAATCTTCACTGAATCAAAAGAATGTATACAGCTTTATTTCTAAGGTCCTAGGTGTGGCCAAGACTTTTTACTGAATGAAGACTGATAGCCAACTGGCCAGCAGTGCAGTGCTTCTGTTGCACAGGGTTCTGACCAATGAAGCTTTTTCCTCTCTTTGATCTGTGAGGTCAAATTGTTCCCATCTTGCATGTGTCATCTTGAAAGAGACATTCAAAGGTTTCCAATAAGCACACTGACTCAGCAGAAAAATATGTTGTAATAACATGGTAATAAACTAAGAGCCATTTATGGTATGAAATCCAGAGATCCAATATTCATCCAAAATGTTTATTGAAGAGTGGGAATGCAGTGACAGGAAACACTAAATTTGGTCCATCAAGGTGCAATATTGAAATCAGACCAAGAGGCGAAGAAGAGCTGTGAGTTGAGTAGGTCAGGCCAGCAGCATCAGAGAAAAGTTCACTTCATTTTGTTGGCAGCTTTCCAAGCTTTTGCTTCAGAATTTTTTAAGATCTGACCTATATGGTACACTTACCTAAAACAGTACAAAACCAGAGCAGCTGCCCATAAATCTAGGCATGAGTTCATTTTGGTTGGTAGAAGGCCCATTCCACACTTCATTTTCCATCCAGAGGACTCATACTCCTCTACAAAAGAACCAAGGAAGGAGCAAGCCCATTGCAATGCATATTTATCCTGGGCACCTCTATGTCTCAGCGTTGGCTGAGCAAGTTTTACTGCCCCAATATACTTCCTCCTTTATTTATGAGCCATGCAGGAGATTCTAAGAAACTTCATCAAAGTGACACGAATTGCTGTGACATTTTTATATCACTAAAAACACTTGATTCATCGCAACCAAAACTTTTGAGTTGAATAATGTTAACTTCAATCAGTTAAACTTGCTCAGAGAACAATTTTTGATCTGTGAAAAAAGTCAAATACTGAAAAAAGACAAGATACAAGTTTGGGATTTGGAATAGCACTGGATCCTGCTCTAAATTGAACTCTTCCATTGTGAAGAGTACAGTACTCACAGGCCATGTAGAAGCATGTGGATGACACAGCAGTGTTGGTAGCCTGAAGTGCTTTTACAAATCTGTTGTCCTCTGCTCTAAAGACACTTCCAAAGCAAGGAAAGTGGTCTAGGAAGCATCCATATTATTTGAAAAGCTTATGATCAAAATAATTTCCAAAAAATATGCTTCTCCAAGCAATTTTGTCTTTGTAGTCTGAACAAAGATATTCTTTGCTTACTAAGTGATGTCAGTAAAGTGAGAAATAACGAAATTATTCTGATTTAAGAAAAATAACCCACAAGATGTCTGCAGTGCGTGTTGTAAGAACAAAGTGTTCAAACATGCCTGAAGGATGAGGGTGCCAATTTCCATCAAAATTAATGGAAACTTGGCACCCTGATGCTCTAGGTGGCTTCTGAATATCCCACACCTCCCTTCCCTATGCTTGTCAAGTTGGCAGAATTTTCTAATGTGAAACATTGTTTGAAAAATAGCATATACTAAACAAAACAGTAGCTTGTGTTTCTGACTCATGTAAAAATAGCTGCTTCCATGGGAATATAACTCACTGGAGGGTAATGATCTGACTGGGTTGTGGTTTTAAATCCAAATTTACTTAAACATAAGATAAACAAGGAAAAATCTGTTTAAGCTTTCAAACTGCCTCTCACATTGTCAAAACCTAGATTTCTGAAGAAAGTCAGTGGGAAGATCCCCTTTCCTGAAACAATAAATGCCACAATGAGGATGCTTACTGGAAATGAATGGCTTGTGGAAACTGTAGAGCTTAGCTCAGCATTTGGTAGTCACTTTGGTTGTTGGACTTCACAACACAAACAGATGTTATAGTCCTTTCTCTAAATACAGCAGGAATCTGTGTGATCTTCTGCACATTGAAAAATGGACAAACATCTCACATTTGAAATACAAAATTAGCATGGATACCCAGTGTCCCTCCAAAAAAAAAGTATTAGATTACTGAAGAATCCCAGAGGTATCATTAAAGTGACTAGTCTCAGTACTAGTCCTGGCATCCATTTACACTCCTAGTAAGGGAAGATAGCCTTCAAAATCATCTCAGTGCAGTCCTTCAGCAAACTGGGATAACACTAGTTCAACATCCACAAGGACTGCAGGCAAAAAAATAAACACTAACTCCTAGTGATTTCTTGCAAATAATCAGTCTTTGATGCCTTATGAACTGCTGAGTTGGAGTTGCTTTGCCTGGAATGGCATTTCAAGAACAGCAAGTGGCATTATTTATTGGATCTGAAACAACATTTTTCGGAATACCATATGCTGTGAAGTATTCGTAACAGATGATTATCAAACGATTGCATGCAAGAGAAATAGGGCTGACCCGAGCACAACCTCTCTTTGAAACATTGAGAAAAATATCTTTTAAAAAATGTATTACAAATTTTCCACAAAAAAGAGGAAAATATACAGAGATTATTTTTAATATTTTATTCCCTGATGACATATCTCTCTACACTGGGTTTGGCCAACTATTTTCTTAAGTACTACACCTTTTTTCTCTTTTGTCTTTTGTCTGTGCTTTGTCCCTGTTGTGTTTTGCAAGAAATCCATAAAGCTCTATTGACTGCGACAGTACCACCCTGTTGCAAGACTTAGTTCCTACTTATAAATTTATGTTCCCTTCTGCTAACTGATTACTGCCTGTCATGGCTTCCAGCAAACACCCCTTCGAAGCTAACAACTCTCCTGAAACACCTCTTTGTGATAACCTCTTCAACAAAGTCGTAACCTCATCCCAGTGCGTCAGGATCTGAGCCATGACAGGTGTGGGCTGCGTTTTCTCTGCAACAAAATATCAGGTTAAAATACACATCCATTGCACCCTTATGTCTCAGCCCCAGGGTAGTGAGTGGTGCTGAGTGTATCAGAAGGAAACACAGGAAACCTGAAGTAGACAATTAAGAGAAATCCACTACAGAAATTTTTTTTTCTTATTTCAGGAGGTTCCATTTGTCCAACTGGTGAGCAAACGTTCTTCCTTACAAGTACTTAGTTCTTCCAGCAAAACAATGGGCAATGGCCCAAACTTGAACAGGACTCATCCTAAAGACATCAGGAAGGGTCAAATACATATCCTCAAAAATCAACCAAAGGAATGGAGGACAGTCAGCTTCGATATCTAATGAGCATTATCTGTCCAGTTACGCTTCTACTAATTAGATTACTAGTATGGAGAAGTGACTTCATGATGTACAAGTTTGAGTTGTACAAATGTCAAAGAAAGTAGATAAAAGTCAGTGAGAAGTAAAGGTAAGTGACCAAAGACTTATTTTTATCCTACAATAACCAGTTTGCCCTTTTACAATGTAACATGACAGCCAATGGGCAAATTAGCCATGTTTCATTCTTGTGTGAAATTAAAAGAAAGGAAAATGAAGACATGTAATCCTCTCATGAGCTAAGGATACTATCGTAAAAGAACTCATCATGATTATTGAACTCCAGACTGTTGGCTAATCCAAAGTTGTTTCTTTTTGTGAATTTATTAGTTGAATTTCATAAATTTATGTCTTTGTAAAACCTTAACTATTAAAAAAATATTTAATTTTTTGTGTTAATGGGGAAATTCAATAGTTTTCTAAACATATTGGATTAATTATTTTCACTATTAAAACGATCAATGTCACATAGCAATAAGCAGATATACTGCTGTAAACTGAACAAAGAGTGAGGTGTAAACTCCATGGGTCCATGGGGTTTTCAGAAAACTTATATATCTTTGGCTAGTACAGCATATCAGTCTGACTGAAGTTTCAGACCTGATGAATCCTGCAAAGGATGATCAGTCCTGGTTTGTTTAGAAATCACAGCAAAAACAAAATTCTCATTTTATGAGAAATTATTTTATTATACATGTTTTTTTCCTATATCCATTCTAACATTACTATTAAGTATGTAATTCAATATGCCTCTTTTGGGCTAGTATTTTGTCCTTTCTTTGAGATTGGGTGTTCTAATTTTTTAATAGAACCCACGATTTGGGCTGAAAGGAGTCTTTAAAGTTCATCTGAAGAGACCTTTAATTTAGTCAATGTTATCTCAGAATTAGTAGGGGGATAAAGAAGGTTTATTCACAATGGCTATTTTTAAATACAGATCTAAATTAAACTCCTCTTTTGAGTCATTCTCCAAAGGAGAATCTTCCTATCTGTCTTTTTGTCTCATCTTTAGTCTCTTTTTTCCTAAAGAAGCTGGAGAAGAGATTAGCCCCCATGAATATTCTGTCTAATACTAATTTATGTTTTTCCTGACAAACTGGATACTGGTATCTGAAACAAAGGGAAAAGTCACTCTAGTAAAAAAGATTTCAAATAAACTGAAAAAGAGTGGTGACCTTTGAAGACAATCCACAAGATAGGATATGTCTGGGACATGTCATTCCTTTAAGTAGGACAGAGAATTACAGAGTCTATGTTGTTCAGTCTAAATATGTATCAAACTTCTTGTCTTTTAATTTCTCTCCCATTTCCAATTTATTTGAATTTTATTAAGTTTGAAAGATCATTTAGATCTAGCAGTTTTTCAAGAATCCCTACAACTTTTGAGGCAGATATGTAATTGTGTATTTTCTGAAGGTTTTCTCCATTTTTATCCAAGGCTCTACTAAAACTATGTGCAAAATGTATATATACACTGTCAAGAGAGCAGTCTCCAAAATGCGTGTCCACACTGTTTCCAAACTAGGAGATAACCCTTCCAAATATGTTATGGAATTGGAGTGATACTGTAGTGGACAACAAAGACTAAATGTAATTAGAAACTTTAATACTGAGGAACCCTTAATTGTATATTTAAAAAAAAAAAAAGCCTTCTGTTTTGAGCAAAAGATTTCTAAGGATTTACTGGAAAACACACAGATCCCACAGCATTCTGAAAAAAATGTCTCCATTACAAAACATCAAAGTCTGGGACATAAGTCCTGAGCCTGCTCTATACCACTGTTTACATGGAGTACAAGTAAACTCTTCCTAAAGTTTCCAGAGTTTAAATCTTGTGTCTTAAGCTGTATTTGTAAAAAATGTAACTTAAATATGGATTTTAATGCAACTATTCCATAATATATGAAGAAGACATCTGAATGTTAAATTACATAATATAAAAAAAGAATAAAAATAAATGTCAAAGTTTTATTCTGAGAGATTTATTCCATGTTTTATTAGCAAAATATCATAAGATCTCTAGTCTCTATTAACTAAATTGTGATGAATATTATAGTAAATGCCATCTAAGCAATTAAAAACTATAGTATTCTCTTCCACATACATACCAATGGAGCAACATAGTAATAAATAACAATTATACAAATTGACAGCTCACCCAAATCTAATAAAAGGCCCAAACTAAATTGGGATCAAAATAGTCAAGCTGTGATTCAGTAAGAACCTTTAAATAAACACATGGGAAAACTATTAGAAACAGAGAGGACTCAGTTTGATTATACATGACATTCTGCTTATGGAAAAAAATTGTTTTATTGCCTAACACAGGAAGCTTTCTGCTACTAGTTAATACCAAAGCATATTCAAAAACTAAAATGTCAAAACACTACTGTTTTTCCCTATTTGAACTATTTAAATACACAGATTCAAGAGACCTCAAGTGATTTATATGAGAAATTTGCCATTTTCAGCTTCCGTACTTGGAAACAGAGATGAAGAAATTATTGTAGCAATAAAACCTGACTACATAGTACTAATAGAATATAATAGCATATAATGAATTCTACCTAAGTGGTTCTAAGCACCTTTACAGTTATCATACACATAATGATAAAAATGCCTTCAAACTGGAAGAGAGTATGTTGAGATTAGAGATTAAGAAAAAATTTCTTTACTGTGAGGGTGGTGAGGCACTGGAACAGGTGCCCCAGGCAAGTTGTGGATGCCCCATTCCTGACAGTGTTTGAGGCCAGGTTGGATGAGGCCTGGAGCAACCTGGTCTAGTGGAAGGTGTCCCTGTCCATGGCAGGGGTGTTGGAACGAACTGATCTTTAAAGTCTCTTCCGAACTAAGCCATTCTAAGATTCTATATTTACTGTCTAAGGACTGCAATGGATATAGAAAAGATGAGTAATATTATCCTTAAAATAAAAGTAAACATCCTGAAACATACTGGCCACAGAAATTTGAATACAGGCATTCTAAGCCCCAGACTCTTCCCTGGTAATACTCCCTGCCTTGGACACAGCCTCTGGGTAGAAGCCACATTACATTCCATCCATGCAAAAGAAGAGTTGTCTATTTACACTCCTCCTTAATTGAGATTTAATAATGTTTTTAAGATTTCTAGAATTATAAATAATTAATATTATTTGAGTTTTACTGTGTAGAATGAGTGCAGTAAGGCAAACAGATTACAGTCTGAAAAGATCCCTACGAGTTTTGTGTGTGCTTTTATTTGTTATGCAAATCAGCAATAGAAATCCAGACACACTCTTATCTGGGTACCAGTTATTCCTTAATGTGGGTGATAATGGTGACATTGAAAAAAAGTGGGAAGGGCTGTGGTGAGAAGCTGGCAGGGAGGAATCTCTCTTCCCATTCTTCAAGGCTGTGAATTTCTCAAACAGCACTGCCTTCTCAGCTAAGAATACCTGTCTTGTACAACAAGAGAGGAAATAGCAGCAGCAGGAAGCAGAGGAGATGGGAAGGACGATTTTAGCAGGTGATATAGGAATTGGTTGTGAGTTTAACAGTTTGTTCAACTTACCAGGACCAAACCTTTCTTGTTGCTACTGTAGAGAGAGTAATAAAGCTCACTGCAAGCAACACTGAAAGCAAGCAACATAATGCTTTAAGGAGTAAAGCAAACTACTGCGCAATGTCAAGCTAGATACCGTGTAGAAACTTGGGTTATCATGAACAATGGGTTCATAAACTTTCTGGAAATGTTACCACATAGTTATAAATTTGTGATATCTCTGAATTATCCCTGATCAAAAATCTTGGATTTATCTGGAAAGTTGTGTAAGCTTAAATTTTATAACCATGCCATCAATATTTCTGTAATTTTAAGGAATACAAAGAAAGCACAGTTTTAATTTGCAATGTGCGAAGAGAGGGAAAGCTACTGAGAAAAGAACAGATACTAATTCTGACACAGAATTTCAACATAATCAGAAAAATTACATATTTGTGATTTTTTTATTCATTTTTCAATACAAAGGACTTCAAATTTTGCAATCAAATTGTGTATTCAGTAGTCAAAAGCTGTTGCGCTAATAGACAGCAGTGGTATCTGGAGCAGACTAATGTGTACAAGTTTCTGCCCCTTAACATCAGGAAGTTTACTGGCTGAAAATCATTATGACTGATGATTTATAAACAGAAATAATGTGGACTTAATTCTTTGAGTCTGGGACTCGGTTAGAAACAATTTTGTTTTGTTCAGCAAATAAAGAATGAAGTACTGTTCAAAGGTATTTTTAGAGAGCATCTTTCTCTAATTAAATTCATTGCAATGACCACAGTATTTTTGGGCAATGTACGTATGATTCTACCAGAATGAGAACAATTTTCTTATGAACTACTTATTCTTTTCCTATTTCAAAATGCTGTTGTGGAGAACTGGAAGGAAGTGATATTCTCTCCTTTTTTGGTAAATGAGATGATAGAGAAAGATAGACACTAGTGAGCACAGCAGTATGCCAAAATGGAAGCTGTTGATTTCAAAGGGGTTTAAGGTATCACACAATTAAATAAGGCACAGAATAAGCTACTTATGGCTCTGCAAAAGGGGCTAAATTTCCCTACCGGTACATGGGCTTCATGGAATTTGGCAACACAAAATTAAATGTAAATTCTGCCTAGCAAGGCTGCAGGTCATGATCCTTCAATCAGTAA
This sequence comes from Vireo altiloquus, assembly GCA_013396875.1. NCBI lineage: Eukaryota > Metazoa > Chordata > Aves > Passeriformes > Vireonidae > Vireo > Vireo altiloquus. Next base: position 1,453,130 of record VZRF01006104.1, read on the forward strand.
GTCTAGGTGTTTTCTGGTGTAGGATATGCATGTCCATGATAAAGGATAATTTCTTTCTCATATGAAAGATAATAAAAAATTTAAATACTAATTTTGACTCTTTGAAAGCGAAAGAGTTTCACAGAACATAAAAAATCCTCTCCCTTCTTCCTTTTTGTAAGAAATTAGAACCTTGCATGAATCTCTAGGTTATCCATCCTTCAAAATCCTTCTATTATTTAGGAAGTGTGTCATATTACAGGGATAACAGAGATTTCAGATAACACCAAACAGCTACCTAAAGCTATCCAAATCTAAGGCACTCCCATCCTACAGCAACCTGGAAGCATAAATGTACAGATAAACATCTTACAAATAAAATGTAATATGTTAAGGCGTTTCTTGCAAATAATTTTTAACAGGAAAAGAAACAAAAGGAGAGAACATGACTCTCTCAAACATCCATCTACTTGAGTCTTAGAAGAACATACACACCAATAAAACTATTCTCAATATGCAAATGATCAAGCTTGCTATCTGACAGGCAATATCCAAGTTACAATCCGGGCACTCAGAATTTTCTTAATAAATTAACAAGAATACTTCCTGCCTGCTGTACCAAACATTTTAAAACTCTTGTATTTAAAGTGTATATATTCTAACCTGAGATTATGGCAATGAACATTTTCTTTTATATCTTTAATCAAGAAAATATGCAAAATATGGAAGTTTGTAATATTTGTGAAATTCTGCAACTAAAATAAATCCTATTTATATATCTTGGTCGCAACCTACTTAATTACTCAGCTGCACTTAATGCAGCTTCTTGGTAGAACCAGTTGATTAACTTTTTTATTTACAATTTTTTTTGTTTTAATTTGCTTTTGAGCATGATGGTTTCAAATTCTCACTGAATCCACACAGACCTGACAAGACATATCTGAGGCCCAATATACATTCTATTCCTAAACCTTCATCTCTCCTTAGTGCCTCTGTAAGTCCTGTTGCAAGCTTTCCCCTTTGCCAGCCCAGAATCCCAGGTAAAGACTAGAGGAGAAACACCAACTTGAAAAGATACAATGCTAGTGGAAAAAACAAGAAGCTCTGCCTGTGGTTTGTTAGGGAGTTTTGGGTCAACTTGTTAAAGTTACCAGTGTCAACAGGACTGGAGGACAAGGGCAACTCAACAGGACTGAAACCTTGTCCTCAGAAGCCACAAGGGCCAACTTTCCACTCCTGTCTAGCCAGAAAACTTTCTGTGTGCTCTATGGAGCTGCTGAGCATGTGGATGCAGAGTCCAACAGTTCTTCAAAGTCTAAATTTTTTTTTTTGTGTGATAATCAATTAACAACTCCTTTTCACTTTCAAGTTGCATGTATCCTGCTTATGGAGTCTCTGAACCAAATCAAAAAATAACCAGACAAACTGACCCAAAATAAGTGGTGTACCATCATCTTCCTTCCATCTGCTGCTATTTCCCCTCTGCTCCCCCACCTTGGAGTTTTTACCTTTTTTCCTAGACAGTAGCAGCAAGTGAAACCTGGAGGTATTTGACCCCTTTTGCTTACCACTTTTGCAGTCCCAGAGCAGTATCACTACAGAAATATCAGTCAGAAATTATTTTTCCAGCCTGTCTTCTCTGGGTTTCTGCTAGGAAATGGCTGGTCTAACATCCCAGACATTCAAACCCATTTCAGGCAATGTATGGAAACGTCATCCTTAATAAGGTAGCTGTTTTCTTGAAGTTGAAACCAAACTTCCTTCTGTGCAGTAATACAAACATAAAATCTAACCCCAAGTGTTCCAATTGCCTTTGTTTTTCTATAGGCTCCATATAGGTTTCAGATCAAGAATGCTGGTGCAGCCAAAGTGGCATTGAAATCAGACCTTCATTTTTCTGCTAATAGCAGTAGAGGGAGCGAGAAACAAACAGTGAGGATGATTTAGTGAGATTCACTACTTCAGCAGCTAAACTTAGATTGATTCTCTTAATGGATTTCTGAGGATGTGAAGATGATTTCCTTTAACACAGCATTTTTATTTTAAGGCTACTTGTAACTTCTGGGTAACTTTGTGTCATCAAAGAAGATATGGATCTGTTGCAGAGGTGGATCTGGTATCTTGCAGGACTTCCAGAACTTCCTGCCTCATTGTTGTGAGGTGTGGAAAGAATCGCCAGTAAAGAATATAAATCTCACTTGGAATGAGTGTGGTGATTGATTATCGACAACCATTTCTGAGGAGTGTAATTATGATTCTTCATTGAGTGGTGCCAGGAAATTGATTTGTGGCCATTACAGCAGAGAATAAAGTCGCTCCCTTTGTCCATACTTCCTGCCCTTTCACATAAGATGATAATAATTTATTGCTGTTTCATTTGTCCTCTGCTTAAAGTTCTCCACTGGAATTCAAACCTGCTTTAATGTGGCTTCTAGTGGCCCATATTTCTTAAGAAGCGTGGTGATCTGTGGCAGAAGTTCTGGTGGAAACGGCATTTTGCTGCCAGTATACCAAACACACTGGAGCTATTCAAGTCCTCAGTACCCTTTTCAAGGTTTTCTGGTTTCATGAGCCATTTTCCTGGCATCTCAGAATGGCTAAATTCTGGTTTTATAAGGGGAAAGTACTGGGGTTTTTTTCCATCTTCTAATTCACTCTATCAAAAAGAGGCTTTTGCTCACGTAGTTTTGTTCCTCAGGGGAAACAAAGTCTAAGCAGATGTTCCTGTACAATGATGATGCAAAGAAGAAGCATTTATTTAATTTTTGTCTATGGCTGCAGTTCATGAACATGCCGTTGTGCTATCATTGTAGAAGTATTAATTTTGGCTTACGATTTCAGACAATTGCTGAATTAAATATCTTATTCTTTTTAAACGATGTGGAGTTTATTTGTACTAGCTGTCAAGAGAGGTCTCTGGATTTATCAAGGATTTTCTTGAGCTGAGCTGATGTTATCTTGTTTCAGTTGTGGCAGCAACTGTCTAGCAGTCAGTTAATCATTATCTAAGACTCTTGTAGGTCAGATTCAGTTTATACTAATTAGAAGTAGTTATTCTGTAGAAAACAAACTCTATATGACCACCATAAACTGCAGTGCAGAAGAGCACAGGCTCAAGATGGTAGCAGATCTCTCAGACTTGTAGCACAAATCAGACTTATCCATCAGCAGGCAGGAGCATAAACTTGGGAGTTGGAAAAGAGCTTGAGATGGTAGAAATAATGAGAACGCAAGCACTGTCTAATTGGAATCCCATAAAAAGAAAAAACATGTGAGCAGACTGTCTTAAAAACAAGAAAATAAACAGAACTGAACTCCAAGAGAAAGGAGGAAAAAAGGATCACTATGGACATTCATGCACCTTCTGAGAAGAAAGAAACCCTCACAATAAGTATCATGCTCCTTCTGGTGAAGACTCTGAGATGTTAACAACTTATGTAAGCACCAGACCTTTTTACCTCTTTTTTTTTTTTTTTCAAGAATTTGCCAAGAAATTGTCAAGCTTAGGACCCAGACGCGTCCTGGCAGGTTCAATATAACACCCTAAGAAAAGTGTAGATTCTGGGATGGTTTTGGGCAGCAATTTAAACAACTTTATTAAAAGGCTTTTCGTATTAATTATGAATTTTGATTATCAGACTGTGGAATTAGTTGGACTTGTAATAAATTCATAACTTTTCATATAGGCTATGTTTTGCCCATAACAAAAGTAAAAATATTATCATTGAGGAAAACAGCAGATATTCAACTTAATATGCCTGCTCAAACTTGAGAGAGTGAGAGTAAAGAATCACAGAAAGCTTTATTGGAACGGACTCCTAAAGATTGACTTCATGGGAAGGGAAACCTTCCAACAGATCAGGTTGCTCAAATCCAACCTGGCCTTAAACACTTCCAGGGACGGGGCATCCATAACTTCTCTGGCCAACCTGTTCCAATGACTCATCACCCTTACAGCGAAGAATACCTTCTTAATATCTAATCTAAAACTACCCTCTTTTAGTTTGAAGTCATCACTGCTTGTCCTATCATTACATGCCCTTGAAAAAGTCCCTCTCCAGCTTTCTTCTTGGCCTCCCCTTATCAACTGGAAGGCTGCAGTGAGGCCTCACTGGAACTTTCTCTTCTCATCTCAACAACCCCAAGGCTCTCAACCTGTCTTCATAGGAGAGATGCTCCACCCTCCTAATCATCTTTGTGGCTCTCCACTGGACTTGCTCCAAGAAGTCCACACCCTTCTTATGATGGAATCCCAGATCTGGCAGCAGCACTCCAGGTGCTCACAAGAGTGAAGCAGAAGGGGAGAACCACCTCCCTTGCCCTGCTGGCCACACTGCATTTGACACAGCCCAGGAGGTGTTTGACTTTCTGGATTGCAAGTGCACATTGCTGGGTCATGTTGAGCTTCTCATACAGCAAAAGTCTCAAGTCCTTCTCCTCAGGGCTGCCCTGAGTCTATTCTCTTCCCAGATTCTGCTTGTGCTTGGGATTATCCTGTCCCACATGCAGGACCTTGCCTTTGGCCTTGTTGAACTTCATGGGGTTCGCACAAATCCACTGCTCTAGTCTAAAAAAATATCAAGAATGATAAAGAAAATCTAACGAATCAAAGAAGAATTAATTCTTTCTGGTGAAGAGAGAGGAAAATAATTCTATTTTAACATGGAGAGAGATGGACACAGTTGTTTTGAGCAAATGTTTCTAATATTTCAATTACACAGACCACATAAAGGTATTCAGAGTTAGAAAAAGGAAAAACATAGAAACTCACTATTGCTTTTTTGACAAAACTGGAAAATAAATTAAGGGCTTGTAACTAAATGCAATCAGAGAAAAAAGCTCAGTGGTGGACACAAGCATGACAAATGGAAGTTAGGTCATAATAGTTATTACAGAGGCCTGGTTCCTCCCAAAGGAAGAGGTTGCATTATAGAGTTACAGGATATTCCAAGAGAAAATCTATGAACATTTTCAGAGAAAAGCAGAGGAAGAAAGGGCGTATGTCTTCAAACTCTAAGAAAGTTACAAGCAACCTTGAATGAAAAATAAAATCAATTTGGCAAAATTAATGTAGAGCAAATGTCCAAGCACCAAAACTATAAAGTGGTAATATAAGGACTTCTTGTTGCCAAAAAAGTGCAGAGTAGAGGACAGAAAAATATCTCAGTTGCTCTAAATTAGTACAATTGAGTTGCTTTCATTGGAGTTACAGTGATTCGTATCATCAAAGATAAGTGAAAGAACAGTCTAGATAAAAGGAGAAGATGAAAGATGACAGCTGTATTCCTAAGCAAAAAATCATGGAGGAATTTAAATGCAGACTATCATAGATGATTCCTGTTAGAACTGGGGTTTATTAACTATATCTGATCTCAGATTCACTTATGCTTTGGAGCTTTTAAAGCTGGATTCAAATTAAGAGCTCTTTGATTTGTTTTTCCCATAAGAAAACTTGCTAAAAGAGGAGTAGGAAAGAAATAGAGGGGGGAAAATCCACTAAAAAGGGGGATGACAGCTGGGAAAGAAAGAACAGGGCATTAAGAATTTTTCATAATACTTTAGAAAAGCTATTCTTTGCTGTTCTGAGCCAGAGTGACATTCCAGCCCTGATCTCTCTGTGGCTTTGATCTGTTTTGTGGTCACTTTCAACCAGATGGAGTATAATACTTAAGGAAACATGGCTGTTTGAAAAAGAACACTGCAAAATTTGTAAATCACCTTCTATACTAAACAAGAGGAATGCACATCCTGTGTTTCATTATCTTCTTTTAATGGTGTTCGCAGGTTTGGGCTAAGATGCAACATTGTGTTTCTTTACAGTTTAATTAGTGGATATGTTGTTGATTCCTATGTAACACATATTTAGTTCAGATGTCCATCACTATGATTGAAAAAGTAAAATAAAGCAAAGAAAGCATTCAAGAATAATAGATGACTTGGTGATATAGGTACAGAGTATCATAGAGACACAGAGCTCAAATGCCCTATGTGTGTTGGAACTTACATTTGGAAAGCTAATGAATTTCAGATGCTGGTTGAAGTTGCACCTTTGTCCTACTCTTTGACTCAGTCCCTGCTGACAAGATAGGTTTCACTGACCTCTGGTGTCTGTACACATTTTTTCTTTGCTATGTAACCAATTTTGTTTCCAGATAAAGATTGCTTTGCAATGTTTCAGCTGTTTTTTTTCTTTCTTTAATTCAGGGATAGACAAATATAACAGATGTGTTAAATTCATATGCTAAATCCTCCAAATATAGTTAGTTTTAGTCAATAACCTTGAATTCATATTTAGTGATTACAGTTTTAGTTGTCCTGAGTATAATAAATAAATGTCCTCTCATGAGAAAATACGGAGGAAAAGGATTTTTAGCAATGGTTTTATTCCCTCCCACTTTACTCGGAAAAAACTGTTCCCATAACAGAATAATTTTGCAAACTACTGGGTCACATTTTGTCATCTTTATCACTTTTATTGCTTTGTTGCTTTTAAATGCTCCTTTATTTTAGGACGTCCTTGTGGAATTCATTGAGATACTAAACCAAGGCTTAAACGGGTCAGAATATGGAAGAATAATTAGGGACAGAAATATCTGTGGGATCAAGCTGTAATGCAGTCGCTTTATTTTTTGAAATTAGAGATATAATCTTTAGAAAATTTAACCTCCTTTTTTTACCTTAGTTATTTAAAGTCCAAATTCCATGATCAGTCTGGGCCAGGCTGATCAGCATAATGTGTCAAGATGATTTATGATTCTCTTAACAAAAATGGGGCACACAAGTATGATTTCTATGTCCTTTCCTTCGAGTGTGTTACAACTTTCAGATCATACTTTTAACAGATTAAAGAATTTGTGTTTCAGGCCTGAGTCAAAGTAGTATTACAGATAACTGTATGATAAATTCACTGATCTATAATGAAATCTAGAGCTACATTTCTAAGTGCAAAGCTGATATAAGACCTTGTCTCAAGTATCTAGGCCTCGTGTGGTACAGCCACTATCCACCATCTATGGCAATAGATCTTGTTGGGACTTCTTAATGATACATTTCCCCCACCCCCACACCCCCAACTGGAAATCATTCTTTACTTGCTTCTGCCATCAAAATTGATGTTCATCAGCCTACTTAGCACGCAGTTGGACTTATAGACTTTTTTTTTCTGTAATTTCTATAGGTAATACTATTAAATTTCAAAAAGAAGTGGTAATAATAGGAAGCAGAAAATATCTGGAAAGACTATCAAGCAGGCTTGTTTTTCAAATACCCAAATTTGTAGAGAAGAAAGAAAGTCTGGGACATGTTTGATTCTTCTCTAGTTTCTTTACAGGATCTTTACGTATGGGGAATGGCACAGTCTTGGAGGACAAGAAACAAATATCTAGAGATAGGAGGTGGTCTCTTTATGCCTGATGGAGACATTGCTGTAAGGTGTCTCGTGGCCATCACACAGCAGATGTTCTGTTCAGGACAACATTGCTTTTTGCTGCACTCCAACAGAGATGGGGGAGAAAGTGCCAGATATCCAAAATTATCTGTCTCCAGTGTTAATAGAGGAAGATTGGTGCCTGAAGAGGAAAAATTAGAGCAGCAAAGTTGGGCTATAACTGACTCTAGCAGTCATCTTTGAAGAGGTATATTTCATTATGTTGACCACAGAGGGAGCCCCACCTCCTTACCTGGGTTTCAGTCCTCCAGATGCCTAAAGAAAGATATAAATAACCTCCTCAAACAACTGTTCTTTTATTAATGAATCCTGTATAGTTTGGAGGTAGGTCTTTTCTTCCTATTTTACTTTTTAAAAAAATATCTATACCTGGCAATTAGTATCTGTAGTTATTTCCAGGCCACAAAATACCTTCCAAACTAATTTCCAGTACCTTCTCCAAAAGTTTTGTCTGGCAAGCAATAGAAATTTCCAACCTTTTAATGAGTAAAAGCATATTAAATTGGCCATATAGAAAGAGGAATTCTCAAAAGGTCTTGTACTGAATGGAAAGATCTGCATTAATATCTTTCCTTCACAGGCCTTGAAACATATAGGAAGTACATACACTCTTTACAGGAATTTCATCTCACTCCAGTTTATTAACACTCTCGGTAACTGGTCCAACTTTGACATGTGCTTGGACTGAAAATCAGAATTTTGTATTTTGTTCTCTGTTTTTTTTCCCCCTTCTATGCAATTATGAGCAATTCCCATGTAACTAGCACCTAGTAGAATGTTTTGTATACATGAAGAAACAGTTATACAGAAATAGAGAAGAGGAGGAGAGTTATGCTGAAAAACCACACACACGGAATAGCCTCTAACATCCCTGCCATGGTGGAAAATATCTGTTCAAATTTTAGAGGCTTCTAAAAGCCTTCTTCAGCCCTGCTAGGCTGAGATAAACAAACCAAATGTAATTTCATCTTGGCTCTTCACTAGGCACAGGCAGCATCAGCTGTACTTGTAGTTTTCCCTTTGATATGGTTCCACTTTTACCAGCTCGTTCTTGTGATGGAGTCAGCATCATGTGGGCACACTGAAAACCTTCTCAGGACACTCCCAACTTCTTTGCCAACCTGTACACATATTTTCTGCAGTTTGACACTCAGCAGTTGATAGTTTGCCCCACACCAGAGCAAAAGAGGGGGAAATGGGAAGTCTTTTCCCGCTATCCTTTCCCTAAAATTGAGATTTTGTTTCTGCTACTTCTTCTTTAGCATCTCAGTTAATTTTTGGTCAAATAAGCAGAACACATTTGTTCAGCAGATTGGTCTTTCATACAAAAAAAGATCACATTATGAATCTCACAAAGTATTTTCTGGAAAAGGCAAATATGTTCCTTTTGGAATGAAAATCTGCTATGCTCTTGCTCATTATTTGGTGAAAAGAATGCTCTTACCAGCTGCAGATGAGACCCTTTATTGATTTCTTTCATTCTGGAGAACATGAGACATTGGATTTTGCTAGGAAAACTGGAAGTGAGGTTTTGTGTGCTGTTCAGTCTAGCTAGGACAAGGCTGTTACTGTTATTATCTCTGTGTCCCATTCCTGATGAATTTCACATAAACACACAACAAGCAGACTAGCTTTTGTTGGAGCTGCCTTACGGCCATATGGGTTTGCAGTTCCCTTTGCTGGTGCTTGTAACAATCTGGAAACAAGATTGTTTGTAAGTGATTTATTTTGTCTTTGTTGTAATATGCGTGAGAATCTTAAGTATTTGATAGCAAAGAGAATATCAAGTATGTTAGGTTAATTCTAGGTTGACTTGGAGGGCTATGTAGGCATATTTATTTTGTGAACAAATAGTAAATAATAAAACCAGAAAAAAAAATACAAGTTTGATAAACGTAAGTTCTGATTAAGAACCTTTAAGATTTTGAACTCCATCCCAATTCTAGGAGTAAGTAGTTATTGTAGTTTATCAGTAGCTTGTGGTGGGACATTCATTTCACCAACATCTAACCTTTAACTAGAGAATATGAGGAACTGGGAAAAAATCTGGAACAGAAATCCGTATCCTAACTCATGGACCGTAGAATAATACATACAGAATAAGGCTTCATTTTGTAACTGAGAAAAATGAAGTATGTGAGAATGTGAGTATGATAGCAACAAACCATTGAACGTTATTTTCTAAAAGTGCTGTTATGTACAACACTGCATATTATTCTGGAAGAAGTTACTAATTTGGAAGCAAATAAATGTACATTTTTCTGTAGTTAAATAAAACAAAACAGAAAGCTAGTAACATACTATTCTAGTTTGTTAAAAGATGTCCCTTCTGGCTTTAAATGTGTAAATATATCTTTTTAAAATATAACCTTAATACTTCTAAACTAGACAGCAGAAAATACGTATTTTCATAAGAAGTTCCACATTAATCTTCTGAGATTGTAAAAATGGAAAAAAATTTATTAAAAATAGCTAGAACACGTAAACATTAAAAGGATTAAGAAAAACAAATCTTTTTCCCACAGCAGTTAACTGGAAGGATTATATTTCCTTCTGCAGCCTAAACGTGGCACAGGTACATAATTGGTTTAATGTAGAGTAACAGACACTAAGTTAAAATAGGGCAACATTAATTATTTTTATTACAATTCAGGAATATATGTTCTATGTGTGTACTTTAAAAAAAAATCAGTGGAAAGTATTTATTTTCTTAGGGATTTTTTTTTGGTAAAATCTTAATTTCCTAAGACTCAGCAAGAAATCATAGATACTATTCTCATGGAAGAGGACCATTTGAGAAGCCAACTTTTTGAAATAACAATTGTTATCTTTGAAATTCAGCCTTATTTAAGGTTTCCACCCCTAATATTTTCCTCAAATTTCTTTTTCCAGATGCAATAGAATGAGAGCAGCCCTACATTTGAACTCAAAAGAACTGGTTCATAAGGCTAAAGTAATCCTTGAACATCTTAACTTTTCTTCTACATGGTCTTGGTCATGTTGAGACTCAGCCAGCTTACAGCTCTATCCATCCTTTTCTGAGGATGCTGCTTGAACTAAATAGTTCAAATGTGTTGGACATGCTCAGGTGTGTGGGGGAAATGAACTGGAACTATTCATCACAATGATGCTGTGAAAACCCCTTTACTAGCATGATGTATGGTGCTGTCATCCAAAATTGGACCTGACCCTGAAGATTTCCATGTGTATTCCAGCTCTGGTGCATTAGCTGTCCTCATTCCACTGTAAGCTTTACATCCTGATGATTACTCAAGGATAAGGGCAAACAAGGGGAAAACTGTGGTTGAAAGCTTGAGTTCTTATCAGGCCTCCAGCACATAGTTTGCTGACCAAAAATTGTTCTGATCTCTTCTGGCATCTGTGGGAATTTACAGTTACTTATCTTCACGATAGCTCCTAAAGGTGAACCCTCTCCTCCACGAAAGAGGAAGCATTCAGACTGGTGTATATGTTAAGTCCAAAGGAACCAAGGGGAGGAAGTGAATTTAAACTGGAGTCTCTGGAAGAAGACCATCTAAAAACAGACTTCTCTTTTACAAGACAGTGTTTTATCTGGGTATTTGCCATAACAGAAAAAATGGGTAGTCTTGCAAAAATTGGGAATGAACTAGTGAAGTATCAAAATATTTTACTAAAATTATGCAAAGAAGGGTGCTTCCTCACTTTTTTTAGCTAACCATTGAAATGTATCTGAAATAAAGTATTTTTGGGAAAAGATCAATTTTTGTCTTGCTGTTAATATCTAGCAATTTTCCCCATCTATCATAACTCTCTCAGTTAGAAGCCAAAAAAACAGTTAGTGGAAGTCAGAGGTCTTGATGCCAAGGCTCCAAGATGAGAGACTGCACTTAACAAAAGTTTGGCCTGGATTTATATTATAAACAGAACTTAAGTGTAACCATTCAGGGAGCTCACAGCAGTATTTTATTATAATCAGTGGCAGGGGTTAGAAGGGCAGCATCCAACTCCAAAAGTAGAGCAGTGCTCTTAACTATAGTCAAAAAGACATAAATTAGGACAAGTTATTGCTCTGTCACTTGAGGATAAGCTAAAATCTAACTAACATCTGAAACTCTTAAGACTTAGTAATAAATTCTTCAGTCCTTGAGGTCTTCTCAGCCAGTGATAGGAAGACATTCTGTCATTAATAACTCAGAGTCATACTTGCTTTAGTCTCACATATGCCCTTAAAAAGAAAAGACAAAATGAGGAGTCTAAAATAACAGAATGAGATTTATTAGGGATTAAATTCTCTATGAAAAGTGCAAGAAAATAACTTAGGCAAAAAAATACTAATATGACAGGGGAACAATTACTTAAGTAGCTGTTCTTCAGCAAATTTGACAGCTGGAATAGATCTCCATCTGAACATGAATGAGCTATATCAGATAAGAATGTTCTAGGATATTTTATAACATAGCTTTCAAGAGGCATGAAATAAACTTCTTCTTTATTACCATTAGTAAGATCTCAGCAAGATCTAATTTTTAGTAAGTCTTTCAGTGTGCAACAGTGTAGACCAACTAGAAACAGTGTAGACAAAAAAAGGGAAAAATATCTAGAGAAATTGACATGCAAGGGGTGAAAGATGAAGGAGAGGAGGAAGAATTTACTAACAATTTTATAAATACAAAATTTCTAAAAAGCTTATTAGCATGTATACATTTGCCCAGTGGATGAGATACACTGCAACGGGGAAAATAATTTTAAATATTGAGGTATTTTCTTACCATAGGGAGTAGAAATACACCTTGGAGAGCTTGGGAAGCTTGGGAATGCCTGCAGTTGTGGTGCTCCTAAAGAGAAATTAAAGAAAATTTTTACCTGGACTGATGAAGGTATAAATGCTTCTGGCTGCAGTTAAGACATGGATTGAAAGACCCCATACAAGTAATTTTCTAGATACTATAAGGTTGTTTGTTTATGTTTTATTTATTCTGGTTAATGTTTAACTCCTCCCTATGACTTTTCCATGTCAGAATCCAAAGAAAGTAAACTCTGACAATTTGAAAAAGCACATAGGATTACCTAAATATTCTAATTTCACTGAAAGTTTAGCAGATTATAGGAAACTGGTTTGAATATTTTGGCCATGTGTACTTCAGGCAAAGTGAAACAAATGAAAAAAGGAAAATTGCCAGGAAAAAGAATAATTACAGAATGATGGAGGGTATTAAATACATTATTAGCTGGGAATGTCTAAAAGAAATTGTAAATAATAGTGTTATAAATATGAGAAATAAAATTTAAGTCCAAAACAAACATTTGGTTGAAATGTATTTAACTTTGATAGATTTTGCACATTCTTATTTTTCAGATAAAGTGAAAAAGCAGAAATCTTTTTCAGGTCAAAGTCTTTCTTAAGTTTGTTACATTGTTCTAAGACTGATCTTTTCGCTTTTTATGATGACAAACACTTGTGTCTTTACTCGTGATGAGCAAGAATATCACTGGAGACATCAAAAATGTACATCATGCTGACCTTTGCTAAATTGACACTTCTGTGCTTCCAGGAACATGACTTGCCTCAGAGAGGAAAAAGAATGCTGGCAGTGCTGTGCTTTCTTTGAGCCAGCACATACTCTTTCTTTCAAATGTACTTAAAAATGCATATGTTCTTTGTGGAAAATACTTAGGCATCCAACACTGCTGTTTGTATTCAGTGATAGAAAAGCAGCAAAGGAAAAGCTGACCTTCAGTCTGGTTGAGGTATTGCTGCTTTAAGTTTCAGTCTTTATATAGCATCATTTTGCATAAAGAGATCTATTTTATCTTTGTTGTTGTTTCTTAGCCAAGGACTATTTATTAAATAAGTTTACCCCAGTAGGCTCAAGATGGCTGCAAATATTCTGGAGAGGAAAATCTTCAGGAGAGGCTTTTGTAGGGGAGTGACAGTGGCTACTTCCATCCCTTAGGAAAGTAGGACAATTGGATATGAAGAAGAGAGACATGGAAAAAGAAATGAACTAGACAAAAAAGTTTCCAGTAGGAACAAAAATGTTTCCAGAAAGAAGGACTGGAGAAAAGGTTTGTCTTGGTCATCATGGCTAAACTAAGGTGAACTTTACATTTTCTGTGACATGGATGAATTAAGCCACATTTTTTATTTCATTTGCACACTGTCTGTCAAAAAACCTTCAAATTTACTTGAGCTGTTTGGGAGTATCTTCCAGGTGTTCTGACTCTGTCCAGATGTGCAATTTCATACTTAAAGTATTCCTCTGAAGTGAGACCAGTTAAAGCAACTTTCAAACAATGACAGGCCTGTCAAATACAAAGCTTTTACAGCTTCCAGCATCAGTATTCCTGAAAGATGATGCAGTTTACCCTAAATGGATCTTACGTATGATATCCGTAGAAACCTTGATGTAATCAGAAACATCTTTCTATGAAAAAAAAATGAGAATCTTTTACCAGGGAGTTAGAAAGGCAAAAGATTTTGTATATGATCACAAAATTCAGTGAATACCATTTTAGAGAACTCACATGCTGTTAATCTCTCTAAGACAGATGCACTGTTGCAAACATAATAATTCTGTCAGAACCACAAGCATTCCTTGTATTCTTCAAACTGGAAATCCTTGCAGTAGGAAAGTGTATTCTTTGTGCCAGAGCACAAGACATTCTGAAAAACCATGCTGACTTTTTCTGAAGTAGATTAGCTTCACAAATGCCAGGAATGGAACGTTTGCTAGTCTCAAGTATTTCTGGGAGTAGAAATGGAAACCACAATGAACTGCTGCACCTTGAGAAATAAATTCTTCATTGTAACTTTTTATTGTAGTTATCTTCTTTAATATGTGAATGGTGAGTGTTACAGTCATAAAAACACCTCAGCAACATTCTTGCTTTAACAACTATTCATAAATCTTAGGGCACATTTAAATCCAATTTCTACATCATAAATAATATGACACGTACATTATTGAAAAGTAATCCTTTTATACAGTGGTATTTGACTGCTTACAGGTGTTGAGAGCACAGACTTCCTAGGACACGCCATGAGGCACTTGCAGATGACCACATACTTTTACCCAGGTGTGAAGAGCAGGACTGTGGGAACGTCTGGTACTCCTATTTCTACACGGGCAAAGGACGGCTCTGGAAATTGCCAGTTAATGGCACAAAACAGGGATAAAAGCCCTATTTCATCTAAAAATAGATCACACTCTGGGATAGAACATGATGTGTAATTTCAAATTGACACTTGACAATGTTGTCACTTCCAGCTCTTTCTGCATAGAGAGTGAAGAGCTTATGGGCTATCCTGTATAAGTCCATGAGAGAAAAAACATCTGATTTCTTAAAGCTTCTATGCAGTTCAAGCTGTAATGAACCATATAAGGAAAAGGAAGTCTTTGGATATTGGTATGCAAATGTTTATTGCCACATTTTAAAACTCAACATAAGATTTCAACATTCAGACCAAGAATAAGGGAACAAATAACTTCAAAGACATTGCAGCATACCTAAGAACAGTCTGGAAGTACTATAGCTGAATTGGTCTTAAAAATCACTCTAACCTTAAAACTAATCACAGGAGGAAAAATTAAAATGGGTGATTTAATTTCACTTGCAGAAAAAAAAATGTAGCAGGAGTATACAGACAGAATATTTGGTATCAACTCACCATTTCTGTTACAAGATGTCAATGTTTCTTCCAAACATAGAATCTCTGATTCTTCAGAGATACAGATTAAAAAATATTCTGAAAAGACAAAGCTGTTGATAATTGAGGTAAATGTTTTAAGTATACTCCTTAATTTGGGAAATAATATTACATTTTGTAATAACGTGAAAGGTTTTTATAGGACGTTTTGGACTGAACATATTTTATCACTGCTTAATCTGCTATGCCACATATTTTTCCATTTCTACATTTTTCGGGAGTCAACATTGTGCATTTCCTCATTTTCATGCTGAGTAAGAGACTGTTGGAAATGAAGCAGGATTCCCACTGACGTCAGTAGGAACGGGACTTATCACTGCATGCATTCATGCTGTGAGTCATACTAGCATAACTGTCAGATGATCACATTTCCTCCATGCTACTCTTTCTAATTTACTTAATTACTGGGATGAAGGATTGCAGGGTAATTCAGACAGGAAAGGACCCTGGGAGGTTTCTAGTTCACTTTACAGTTCTTTACAGTCAGATGTTGCACGTAGCTATGGATCTTCTCAGCAGAAATTTTCTCATGGGTGATTGTCAATACTTCCAAGATAAGAATATTACATCCATCTTGACCCTCCTATCTTTCTTAACTCATCTCAATGAGCTGGGCTTTCATTATGAAGCAAAGGTAAATTTATTTAGTTTTTCTCATGCTCCATTTGGTTTGAATTAATTTTTCTAAGCATTTTACATTCCAACAGCTTTTACTCCTTGTCTGTGGAAAAAAAAATTAGATTCCAGATAACAGGAGAATTCAGTTAGTATGGAGTATGTACAATAGACAAATATGATAAAAATGCTGAAGCATTTTTATATTCGTAGCATGTTGGTGGGACTGAAAATGTTGGTAAATGTGAAAATCTAATTTTGCAAGGAATAGTAAACTATGCTCTGTCACATCCAACTAATTACACTGACAGGTTCAAAATGACATGCACTGATCACTGTAGAAAGCTGTATTTGCATCTCAGCATCAAGGTGTTCAGAGCAGAATCTTCTGTAAGTTTTGAGAGCTTTCAGACAGCTTTTTTGTATTCATAAACCTAATTCAAAGTCGATGGTCACAAAAGGGCTGAAACCAATCTCTCATGCCTGAGAAAACATGATACAGGAAAAAGAAATGGGCGGGTTGGGCTAGAACATGGCACTGGAGTCAAGATATAATAATCTGTCAATTTTGTTCGTGCATGACAGGGGAAAGTTAATACCTGAAAGATTTAGAGAACAGCCTTAGTTTTTTACCTCACTTCCCTATCTGTGAAATTGGAACATTAACTGCACTTTTTGTAAATCTTAGGAGAGTGTGGCCTATTGAGCTGTGGAGGCCTATTGAGCTATTGAGGCTGTGGCCTCAAATGGAAGTAGGTATGTCAGCATGGCTGTAGTCAATGTCTGGAGGTCTGGAAAACAGTTCAATCTAGAAATTTATATTTAGGCCTGAGGAAAATTAGTCTATGCCTTTTCTGTACTGTGGCTCTTGGGCCTCTGCTTATGCCCCATGGCATGCTTGTATCATACTGAGTAGACTGGAAAGAAATCATCGTGCAATTCAGCATATTCTGGATTTGAACAGCCAAGAGATGGAGTCTGCAGTACCATATCAACTTAATCACTTCTGAATACCATTCAAATGTGTAAGTAAGTGTGTACATGTGCGAGTTTCCCGTGGCATTCTGTTCCCTCTAAAGGATTTGTAACACCAGTAACAGTACAGGTGAAAAGTATTAATTTTGCAACAGGTCTATAGAGAAGCTTGGGAAGATGAAGTGACGTTTAAAACAAGAGAAGTGTATATACAAACCAGAGAGAAGAGCAGCATTGCTGCATTTCGTTAATCATTCACTTTCACATTGGTGAGGTTGGTAGTGAGTAGAATATTCTCCTTTATGGAGAAAGCTCTACTGTCTGTTCCTTGATATGCTTCTTTCTGTCTCCCTGTCTCTCTCTGGGTTTTTTTTTTTTTTTTGCTGTTGTTTTGTTGTTTGTTTGGTGGGGGTTTTTTTGGTTTTTTTTTTTAACAGCTGTATCCCTGTTCTCCATGTGCTTAATATAAAACAAACAGAAATACAGAGGAATTAATCAACCTGAATCCTACATCCTGGAGATTGAATCTCCCCCACCACCCAGCATGCTATCCAAGATAAAGTGGCTTTATTCCCAGTGGCTCCCTTTGTCTCATCATTGACATACAGGAGCTTTGTGATTGACTAGAAATATCTGATGCTTCCTGGTGGAGATTGTCTGCACCAGAAAATCATGTTTTCTGTTCCCAGACCAGATTAGAATCACAGGTGCTAAAGTTAAAATGTACAAAGCTACCAAATATATGTGGTGAACATATTTTACAACTAATGTAAAAATGTCTAAGAAACTGTGAAGAATGTAAATGCTTCAGGGAAGAGCTCCAAAAAATACAACTTGCCTGTTCTTCTCAGCAAGAGTCCTTGATCATAGTTCAGATGCTGATACTGTGAACTTTGTTGTTCCTCTATAAGCAAGTCCAAAAACTACACCATTTAGTGGGTCAAGTCTTGTATTGTTGGCCCAGATAAGTCAGTGCCATTTATTCCAATTCCTCATGTTGTTGAGGAGGTTGGTATGACCTAGGAAGTTTTCTTCAATCAATCAAGGACTCCAGATGAGCTCATACAAGAAGTATCCCATGGACACAAAGACTATTTTGTAGCAAACATCTTGTTTTGGTGCTTGGCTAGTTGACCAAAATGCCTTTTTTTTTTTCCTAATTACATCTTTATATCATGCAACTAAATAGAGTAATATTTCTGCTGAAAGTGTGCAATATTAGGATACATCTACATCATATTCTGTTGCAGTGAGAAAAATTCATATTCTGAAATCTTTGCAAATCTTTTTTCTGCTTTTAATTCTGTGTTTTAAAACATCAGAGATTTCTACAGAGTCCATCCAGAAAATTTATTATTTAAAATTATATTAAATAAATCATAATTTTCTCAACAGACGCAACTTCTTTGAGAAGTTAACTCTAAGACAGATATATTGCTCATAAGAATAAGATAATCACACATATAATGATAGTATAATTATAAAAAAAACTTCTAGCTCACAAAATATTTATGGAATGGTTTTATAAAGTTTTTCTTCACTTTTCTCTACATTTGGGATTTTTTCATAAGCATTCATTTTCAGGATAAGAATATTGGTTTCTGTCTCCATACTAAGGATTTAGTTGCTGAGTTCAAAGTTTTCTTGGAGAGCAAGGATTTCCTAAAACTAACAATTTCTGATTAAAGCATTATGCATTTCTCCGAATTTGAGGCTTAATTTCTCTAAAACAAAATAAGCAATTTGAGGTGAAAACAAAGTAACTGGGAAAATTAGGTAAAGGTAAAAAATTTATGTAATTGCTTCTGTTTGTTTAGAGTAGATGAAGAAAACCCTGTGATCGTCAAGATAATTGTTGATGTATAGACTGTAATGTTTATCTGCTGTTATCTCTCTCTCAGAGAAGAAATCTGGGCTTGGGTAAATGAAGTTGCATTGGTAGCAGGGATTTTGAGGACAGACTGTTCCTTGGACTTTTACTGAAACATTTGTCTGTTTTCTGACTGTCATAGCAGCAACAGTTTGGAAAAGTCTCCAGAGAGTTTTTGAACCCAAGATCACAATTTGTGTTCCCGGCTGAACTATATGCCAATATAAAACTCAGAGTAATACATCCAAAGACATAAGTAGTATAGAACAATTCTAAATTTCCTTGGGTTTAAGGTCCCGGCTGGCAAAGAGCAAAGCTGGCAAAAATCCTGGCTAAAACTTTCCCCATTGCTTTTCTTTGTCTTGAATTCCATCTAAATATCCAATTAGGAAGCCGCTCTTCTGATTGCAATTTATTTTACTTTGCCGCTAATCGTGGATGTGAACACACCATCTCTGGATTTTCTTAACAATTGTCAGTTCAGGAAATTCCAGAGCTGCAAGGCAAGGTCTGCAAAATGAAGATGCCTTTTGGCTTACCTTTCTGCTCCCTATTAATTTATCTTACTTCATGAACAAGTGCAATTGCCAATAAAAAGCTTCACAATCTGTCTTTTGATTTATATGAAGTTCTGACAAAATTTCTCTTGGAGAGATGCCTGTCATTTGATGTCAGAGCTCTTAATACATTTGCTTTTCATCTAGTGGTTGGGTTAAGCGAGCTGCCATCCGCTGACGCCTCTACTTCCCCCCATTGCATTTCTTGAATGTTTGATTCCAGTGATACAGGCTGGAGGGCTCCTTTCTCAAAGGAATGGCATTCACAGCAGGACGTGGGAAATTTACTGCAAGGGTGCAAATATGTTCTTTCTAAATCAGCTATTTTAATGGGATGGTGAATGTTTCTGTGAGCTTCTATCAAATCATTTTTTGAATTGTTCTGTTGGTTCAGTTCAGCTTCCAAAATCCTTCCAGTATGAGCTTTGGTCATACTACACATTTTTATTCTTTTCAGAAGGGGTGTTCATGCTCTCAATGGTAATTATGGTAGCTATTTAGCCAAAGACTCACAAAATAATATAGAGGTGCTTACTGCTTTACTCTGATCCTACAGGGAGCTAGATGCCTACATTGTGCCCTTAGAACTGCAATTATACTCACGATCATTTCAATCCCTCCCTTGATTCTCAGCTTACAAGTGTCTCAGGTGGCCCAGCTTTCCTGTACTGAGAAGATTTAACAGAACTTCATGCTCTCCGAACAGATGTTGTAAATATAGCACTTAGATTTATTTTCATTATATATGTAAAAGGCCAAAATCAATGTAGCTCATGGTAGATGCTGGAATATATCTTGACATCCTTTCTGAAGCCACTGGGAGATCAGCTGAGAAATCAGCTACACATACAAAACTAAATTATATCTGTTTGATTCAATACTACCTTTGTGTTCATAATGTTTAAAGTATACTGGCATATTTTTAAGAAATACTCCAATAATCATTTCAACATGGCATTGCATTTCATCACTGTGCTATATTGTCTTGTAGGTGCTTGTGCCTCTTTTTTCTTTGCAGGTCGGGTTTTTTTGTGTAAACTTCATTTCCCTCAAAGTAACGGGGAGGCCATGTGGCCCAGTTACGTTATGAAAGGCAAATTCTTAATGTGAAAGGAATGAGAAGTGACAAATCTGAATTATAGATCCTTTGTGGCCAAATCACAAGAGAGAAATGAAGAAAGTTCAGTGTTTGTGACTTCCAGTCCCATTCTCTGGGGTAGTGTCAAACACTGCCAGTTTATTCCCAATGTGTTCACTCTGAAAAGCGTCTGTTGAAGGAAATGTCACTTGCTCTCTGATCCACTTGCTTGCCTGCCCACTGGGTCTTCAGATAAAATGCCCAGACTAACAAGTCTATCCATACTCTACAAAATACAGCCCTTCTTGCTACAGCAGTGTTGTAGGCAGCACTACATAAAAGGAAATTTACCTTTCCTGTCTAACATGAGATTAATAAATGCAATTTGACACCTGCCTACATACACAGACACACACATACACACACTCACACATATATATATATACACATGCAGATATTTGGGTTCAACACATCAAAAATGTGATTTATCTCAAAACAGGGCAAATGTGAGACTATCATATATAACATAAAGAAATTAAAATTTTGCTATCTTCAGGGTTGGGATGACATTGGCCGGGAAAAAAAAATTCAGTTTTAGAGTCTGACACTTCAGAAGAGATGAAGATGTGTGAAAGGAGTGCAGAGAAGATAAAAAAATACATCTTTCTTTACAAATGTTGGAAATTCATGTACAAGCCTATACTTAACATTGTGGAGCAGCCATTGAAAATCAGCTTTCTGTGAATGACTGTAAGGCTCATAACACTTCCAACACCTTATAAGAAAACTTTGTGAAGTGCTTTTCCTTATTTTCTCCAAAAACTTTGCTATGGCCACAGTTCATGCAGTGGAAAATCCTTTGTGTGAATTTGTTCATGGGCAAAAATGTCCCCTCATTTGCTTCTAGGAGCTTCAGACAAGATATTTAATGTTATAGAGCTGAAGAGCTGTTATCAGGTATCTATAGCTTTTAGAGACTGTAATAATCCTTAAAAGACTAAAAAGCTCTAAAAGGGCAAGTGAATTTTAACTCCATAAGATGTCTCCCATTAGTGCGTTCTTTTATTTAATGCTACTAATGGATACTCTGTTATCACTTTTTCTCAAACTTTTTTTTTGAAAGATGACAATATTTTACTTCTAATAATCTAAACAAGTAACGATGAGAACAACTGGGAGCAGATTTCTTTCTTTGAATTAGTCGCTGGAAAATTAGAGAAAAGAAACCCTGCAGAGTTAACAATTTATTGGAAAGCTGCAGCTGAGCATAGCCATCAGAAGGAAAATGTGGGTCTTTATGATATTTTGTCACTATTTCATGCATATAGGAAAAAACAGCACAAGCTGCAGCAGAAGTGTCAGGTCTAATTTCTGGTGCTGTTAACATGAATATGCAAATAGACTTTCAGCAAGTTACCAAGGGCCTTTGCAGGTTAAAAATATACATTTTTGGCCACATGTCTGTTTTGCTATATCTGAACAAAAGTAACATGTTCTCGATCTGCTGGGTCTTTTGTGACTTTTGTTAACTAGATAATTCATGAGTTTGAGAAATATGTTGTTTGCGTTTCTGGACAATCATGAGTTAATGTTATCAGTGTTGATGAAAATGGCTGCAGGTATTTACTTATTTCCTTTGTGCCAGGTCACATTCAGCTTTAAAATCTAAGACTTCGTAGTTGTTGAAGTAAATCACCAGACATCAAGATGTCACCTTTTGTAAGTCTGCATGAGTGAGCAAAGTCTGTTAAATCAATGTAAAATCTTTAGGAGGGATAAAGCAATAAAACCTAAGACACGTATTTCTGCCACCGGCAGAAATATGAAGTGTCCTTTGAGTTTGGTGTTAATACAGGCTCTTCAGATTTTAAAGTTTATTTTGATTATCATTTAATGACAAATTATGTGTCTATAAATCCCAGGAAAAGGTTAGTTAGTTTGGTAAAAGGTACATCAATTTAAGAATATGTCATTCCTTTCAACTCTCTTTATGGAAGATTTTGAAGGCAATATGGAAAATCAGTGCCTCCTTTGCTGCTGCCTGTTTCTCATAATGTTACAAATCCTCACAGACTCATAATTGTGGGTTTCTGGATGTGTCTCTGTATAATGGTGAATTGACACATGGTAAGTCTAATTTCTCAATATGCCTATATTCAAAATCCAAATCTGGCACAGGAAAATATGTTTTAGGGTTCATCTGATTGCACTACCCAAGCCTCTCTCAAATGACAGCTTCAGTGCTGAAACTGAGACCACTGATTTGTGCTTGAGCTGAGAAACAGAGAAGTCACTGCCTTCCTTTAAAGACCAGGGAAGTACAGATTCATCTTCCTCCTTAAAATCCATTTCTGATAAGCTTTTCTGAAGGGCAACCCCTTCTCTGGCATGCTCTCTGGGAGCTCTGAGGGTGGGTGAGGGACAGTCACCATAAGGAGAGGACGCAGGTCTGGAAGTCCCATTAGGCCAGCCAGTAAACAGGATGCAAGTGAGCTGGGAGCCAGCAAACATGATGACCAAGAATAGGAGATTAACCATGGGCACCACTCTGCCACTGCTTTATGTGGAAAATATCACAGCTGATTTTTTGAAGGAAATAAAAATAAATCAAAAAAGAGAAGGCAGTCCAAATGCTTTTAAAGGGCCAGAAATAGGAGCTGATTAATGCTGAAATTTTAAATCTTATCCAGTGATGATTGTCTCTGTTTCCATGTTCATGTAATTGCCATGAACAAATTGTACATACAGAAAAAAATCTGCAGTTGAAGTGGAGAGATAGCATCAAACTGGCCACATTTCCTGTGTAACTTAATGATTTATGGGCTTCTCTGAAATGCTTTCGATTGGCAGACAATATATCTAAGCATGTCCCATAGTGCTTAGGTTTTGTTTATTTTCTGAAAAGAGAAGAAGTACAGTAATGGAGGATTTTCTTCTTCTGGTCCTTCAGGCTTATAGTTTGCATGGTAAAGAGAAAGGCAGAGCTCTAACTCATATCGGCCAGGAGATTAAGGGAATGACATGGTCCTGTTCAGGCCAGGGGCCCATCGTGATGAGCTTCTCCAGGAATAATATCAGTATGAGGTGTAGACGTACAGCAATCAGAGCGCTTTTTCCCCTGAGGTGTCACCTGCTTCTGCTCTCAGGAGCACCAAAGAGAGGGGTGCATTCACTCTTTGCTACTTGGGCAGTTCACTACCATGGCAGAGCTAGGAGTGTGAGGCTGTTGTGGGTTACTCAGCACATCTGACTAAAGAAGGCAGCATAAAGCGTGGAGCTGCTGACACTGAAGTGCGGCAACCCTGAGGCAATGGTGGACTAATGGCAGGCAGCAGCCACTCCTGCATCCGCAGCGTCAAGTCACATGGGTGAGACCTCAGTCATCAGCCCTTTTGACATAAGGTTCTTCCAGATTTGCAGGGGTTTCTGGAGTGGACACACTACCCCTCTGTACCTTCTCAGGAACCTAACAAATGCCTGACAGGGGCAAATCAGCGACCCATGAAGGAATCACTCTGTTTCGGACAGCAGAGGAGAACATAAACTTGGCTATTCTCTGTGGTGTATGCCCTGGAAGATAGAGCATCCACTGTCACTGCATTAGCAGTTCCTGAATAGTTAAAAATACCTTCTTTGGCCTGAATGCAGATCCTGAGAACAAATTCTACTGGACTATGTCTCATACAGTTTCTCTCCTCTCCAATCAGACAACTTTAAGGAAATAAACTGGAAAAGGGAATGAGGAAGTCATCTTCAGCAGGGACCTTCAGGCACTTCTACCCCTGTAGGTTCCCCACGCAGCATGACAGATTTTTCCTGTCTTTCTTCACCTCCAACACCTTCTACCATCTTCCAGCTAACAAAGCACTCTGGAGGTGATTCCAGTGAACCTTGTTTTGCAATGTAAAGCACAAAATCAAGAGCAAATCAGTTAATGCATTGAAATTGGGTGTTGGAAACTGGTCTGCTCAAATGTTCTGTTGCTCAGCCATATCTTTCTCTCACAAGGGATTTTTTTATTTCATCTTTTTAGAGGATTAGTTTCTCAGGGAAGAAGTTCTTATCTCCACTTGTCTAGTATCTGTCTGGGGCCTTTTCCTGCATTGGTCCTAATAACTTACATACCAAACATGGAAAATAAATGAAAAGAAAGAGGAGAAATGCTGAGGGCAAATTGAAGTAAAGCCCTGCTCAAAGACAAAAATATATACCATAATTTGAACTGGATATGGGAATGTCATCTGTTTTCTCAGAGGTGTGCAAACACATGTCTGTAATTCAAAGATGTATGAATAACACATGTTCTCTTTAGATGGGGCCAAGATCTAAAAGTTTTGATGTTTGAACTTGATTTATGTATTGCACATCTTTATCTCTTCATTATGGCAATTCTTCTTGTCAGACTGTAACGATTCAAATATTAATCATATTTAGTATCATCTGCACTATATATTACACTGCCTAATAATTTCCAAAAGCTACTCTTGGTATAATGTAAAGTAACAAGCATTTTAAAGAACGGGTTCAGACAGTAATATATGGATGGAGTCAAATGTGCTCACTTCCCCCAGACACACTTCCATAAGCAGAGAACACAGAGAACATGTGTTTTCTTCAGGGAATGCAACACAACTGTAATATTCATTTACTTTCATGATTTTTCTCAGGTTGTCTTGTCTTTCCATGAGTCAGTGCTGGATGAACGTATTATGAAGTCATTCGTTTTTAGAAAAAATAAGAGAAAGCAGTTTTCTGACACTGGTACCATCTTTGGGATGCTCACTGCCCATTTCCTTGGAAAATCTGAAGACAACTCTGTCTTAGGAGAGTGTTCCTAGGTTACATAGCCACTACTACATTCCCCGTGACCAGATTAAAAAGCTTAGTCAAGACTGGATGGATCTTCAGCACCTGGAAAAGATTCTATGTTTTGAAAAGTTGGGGGCGTGGGATGAAATGCCAAACTCTGTTTCCCCTACAGGAACATGTCCATGTTTCTGAAATCCATTGTGCTCTCCAGGCTGCCTTGCTCTATGACAGCCTTCTGAGGAGCACTGGGGCCTGGGAGCTGGGAAGCACTCTGAGCCATGGCTGCCTGCATCTGCCTGAGGATGTCAAAGGACCAGGGAACTCCAAGGAGCTGCACTATAAGATTGTCTTGTAAGCTGCCAAGAAGCTCAGAAGCCAGGTGCTCATAAATCCCCATTTTCCTGTGGGAAAACTATCTGTTACAAAATTTCCTCAAGTATATCTTCCTAGAAGAAAAAATTTCCTTTTTTTTTTTATGCTGAAGCAATAAAATAATACAGTTGGTTTTTTCTGCCCACAGTCCATCTTCAGTAATAGAGCAAAGGAAGACAGTTGCAGCTCTATGTTACACGGTCACAATCCCAAGATTACACGCAGAAATTTCTAATACCATTAGTGAAAAGATAATACAATTGATATGTGAGTATTTTAGAAATGATATGTTCTGTTTAGTATGATTACAGGACCCACCATTTTCATTACTTGGATAGTTCACGAGTATTCTGTTCCAGAATTTTCCAAAGACTTTCATGTTGAAAGAATCTTCTTTTTCAAACCTAAAGTCATTAGCCTGCTTTCAAAACACTGCCTTCCTTCATAAGGAGGATCAAAAGTACCTCTGGAGATAGAGTAATATTACTAATAATGACTTTAATCATTATTTTCTCAGTATAAATACTTTCTTGTAAAAAGGAGAGTGTGACTATGAGGCATTAAAAAGACCCAGAACCATTATGATAGGATTCAGAAAGAAGTTCTGAAGCAGGTCCAGATTTGAAGTCAGATTCACCGAATCGGACCAGGCGGCCCAGTCACCTCCAATTGCAACACAACTCTCCTTAAGGACGGAGGGTCTACCACCCCTATAGATGATCCATTTCAGCTCCTGACTATACTGTAAAAAATTATTTACCAATAGCTAACTGGAATTTGAAATTTTTCCCTCATTATTTTGCTATGCACCTTCAAGAAGAGTCTGGCTTTATCTTTTCTATAAATCTCCTCTTAGACAGATGAGGTCAGTGTTAAGATTTCTCCTTTAACATTGTCTTCTTCAGAGAAGCATAAATACATCTGTTTCAATCCCTCTGTATGTGTCACACCTCCTAACTGCACTCTTGCCTTGCCCTGGACCCTCCAGTTTGTCAGTGTTTCTTTGCTCTGTGGAGTCCAAACCTGGACACTTCTAGAAGTAGCTCACAAGGGCTGACAAAAGGGAAATGAGCAAATAGTTTTTCCCACCTTCTAGATACACTCTTGCGCACGTAGTTCAGTATTACTTTAGCCTTTGTTGTAAATATCTACTGCTGCTCAGTGCTTGACTTGCTGACTGCTGAGAAGCAAGGACATCTTCTACAAAGATCTGCTTTCTTCCCCAGGTAGATCCCAGCCTGCACTGCTGGGGTTATTCTATCCTAGATGCAGGAATTTGTATTCTGTTTTTAACTACATGAGGTTCTTCTCTGCCTATTTCTTTAGCCTGTCCAGATCCATCTGTCTTCAGCTCCTCCATGCTGGCTGGTCCCCATGATATAGTACTGCCCACAAACTTGCAGAAGGTGTATTCCATCCTTGCATGCATTGAACACTATCAGCCTCTGGGGAACACCATTTGGAACTGGCTTCTAGTTAGACTTCATATTGCAAAACCCTCTGTGCCTGTCACATACTCACGCACCTGACTACAGGAAGCACACTGTTTGGGGTTATCTATCCACTACTGCTATTTAACAGAAACTGATTAAAATATTTTGGGTTTGTTTTTTTTTGTTTGTTTTTATTTTTTCAGTTCCCCACTGATTTCTGTTCCTGAGATCAGCAACCCTCCAGGTTAACCAATTCTGTTGACACATGTTTTGGAAGACAGCTCTTACCTGACCCTCTGCCTTCCTATTTTGCTAGCTGAAACAGAACCAAAACCTAGGCACCATTGAAAGTGGAGTTATCTGTGACCACAAGTTAACAAGGGGCACATAGTAGAAAAGAAGAGAAGAAAAATCTTCTGCCTGCTTACAAACTCACAGTGTCTGTTAGAGGCTTGCATTTGTCCTGCCAATTGAAGCATGAATGACAAATAGCAACAGAAAACATTATTTATACTGCATTCTCAAATGCTAAATATATATATGGATTTCATTAAGATTTCATTAGTTCAGTGAAAAGCCCATCTGTGAACTCTAGTGAACAACGCAGTAACATGGAATCCAAACAGAACATCTGGTAAACTCTAGAGAAAGTTCAAACACAAACTAGCCTGTGACTGACTCTGGAAAAAGAAAGTTTTAAAGGAAAGAAAAAGCACTCTTCCAATTCATGACTCAATAAAAACCACACTGTTCATTAGCATGCACTTGACATAATAGTAATTGTACAATACAAAGAGAATTTATTTACATTCATTAGGAATAAGGAAAATAGGTTGCTTCATTTCACTGAGAAACCCTGCATCCATTCATAGGACAGTTCAATTAATTTCCAGTTTTCCAGCACTACTGACACTAATTTTTCTGCGCTACAGACATACTCACACCAAAATGCCCATAGGTTTTTAAAAAGCAGGTTGAGGCATTGTGGATCATAAATTGGCTAAGAAATTGTTGTCAACGATGGCAGGAACTGCTGACCACTGAAGTGACATATGTAGCCCTTAAATAAGCTTTTGTTATTCGCTTCTTTGTTCCATGAAGTGACCAAAAGACTGTGTAGCTGCCCCGGCCACTTGCCCCTGCCAAACACTGTTGCTACCAGCATGAGAGAACTTTTACTTAGCTACCTGCTGACAGCTTGAAACAGAAGCAGATAATGTTTATAAAGAAAACACTGGCCTTTATAAATTCTATCAATTTAACAGAATATTTAAGTAACACTCCCTATTTAATTGTTGAAGAGAGATGAGAGTGACAATGCATTTGGATTGTAGATTTTTTTCTTTCCCAGCATGAGGATTCATTGCTGGGAAGGCATCTCTGCTGAAAAACAAAAAGCTTTATAAATACTGAGTTCATACAAGCTAGGAGAAGCCAAAATACATCTTTAACTTCTTTTCCACTGATTACTCTGTGCATTAAAGTTTTGAGGCCCAGCTAATATGGGAGAACTCCAAAATTGAAATTGTTGTAAAAAGTCAGTTTCAGAACAATGTAACCACAACAATTCTAGCTCTGATGACATCCATAAATCTTCACACCAGGGAAAGAATGAGGTGCTAAATAAGGTATATTTATATTGCAATTTGTTCATGAAATCTCAAGTTGGCAACTGAAGGGAACAATGAATACGTACTTATTTTTCTTAAAATTACAAGAACAGATATGATCATAAAGTCTGAATGTGTAATTTTTGCTTCTATTTTTAGATATATTAAAGGCCTAGAAAATGTCAAGAAAATCTATTTTTGTGGAAAAATCTGTGCTGTGGACATGAAAAAGTTGAATGAGATTTCCAGAACACTGGATCATCTTGTCAGCTGGTGTAAATTAGTGTGATTTGAGCATACTTCAAGAATGTATGCTAGCATCATCTGATAGCTCTGTGAAATAATAAAAAAAAAAAGACCCAAACTTATAATAATGTTTTTAACTGTTTCTTTTTAGGTTGAAATTAAAATGTGTAAAAGAGGTTTTCTGAGATTTTCTTTTCTGTGTCTCCAGAAACCTTAATTGATGTGCCCGAAAACATTTCTGATTTTCTTTATTTCTAAAACAAAAGAAAGGTGTGTTAATGTCAAAACCTTTGCAAAAGTTTATCATATTTCTTATATTTTAGTGAAAACACAAAAATTTGTTAGAAAGTGGATAATTTAATACAGTAACTGCTTTTTAGCAAATTATAAACTTGTGTAGAGGTTGAGTGCTGAGACACTGAACTGTTCTGACACCATCGCCATGTAAGAAAACATCTGTTTCTTATGAACTTTAGGAAGATAGAAAGGCTTAGCATATATACCATCCTAGTTGTTCTCAATTACAGTTGAATGAGTGATTTTTTCCCTTATCCTGTTATGGTTTTCCCTTCACCTTTTTTTTGTGAAAGAGGGTCCCAATGCTGTTTTGTTTTGCTATTTTTCATTTGCTCTATTGTGTTTTATAAAATCTGCTTCTTGTAAATGAATATTTTTTCTATATTAACTTTGTCCTTTAGGGCTATGATCAGAAAGTATAGGGTGGCCAGTGTCCCTAATCGTATAATAATAAGTAAGGAGAAGTATTCCCTGTCACACATTTGTTGTTTCAGAGTCAGTAACAAAAGCGGCCACGAGAAAGAAATGTCTCCTAGTGATTTTTATTAACTAGGAAAGGTGTATTACATGACATGAGATCACATGAAAGGCAAAAGAAACAAGGGTGTGAAACACCCCAGGTGCAAGAAATACTAGCAAAACTCAGGGAACTTCAAATTCTAGAGAGGGATTTCTTCTTCATTGTCTGACTTCACACTATGACAGCAGCTTTCCCTCCTGCACCCTGAAGTGATGTCTGAGGCCAACTTAAACTTAAAGAAGGAAACACTATCTTTGTAGCTATATGGGGCTCCTGCTGATGATTGATTTTGCAACACAGACTGCCAGTCTGTGGTTACAAGTCACTGGTGATATAAGAAAGGTCTGCGTGATCATGAATGGCATGGAGGGCAAGCTGGCTGCTGCTCTTCCAGTAAAAGAGCTAAGGGTTCATCATTGGTCAGGATCAAAAGAAGGCTGTGGAACATGAACAGAGACCTTAAGGAGAGAGAAAGCCCATTCAAAAGGCCAGTGGCAGAGAAAGGCTACTAAGCAAAACAGACCTTTAATCTGAATTCATATAGCTTGTCTCATGTCTCGTTCAGCTGCTAGTCATTCATTTATGTCTTGTTTTTCAGACTCTTCCAGTTCTATATTCCCACGACTCCTTCCAAAATGGGTTTGAAGTCTTCATCAATGAGGAATACATGATCATGGTAATTTTCCACATTTTCCCTGTTATTGAGAAGACGTAGCTATGAGATCAATTGCCCAAAATAGAAAGAAATGATGTATTGTGGTTTATGCCCCATCTGTGTCATCTGAACTTTATTTTCTGTTTAAACCTTTTTTTTTCTGAAGGATCATATATCAGACCAAACCTTCAAAACAGAACATTGCTTTATCTAGCTATGTCACTGCTCCTCATACTTTTGACACTGACATCATTAAGCTAGCTAAGCAATATCTTTTTCTTTCTATTTGTCTGTTCTCATAGATTTTGTTTCTTTTGGTTGTACAAGTTGCCTTGAATGTGAAATAAAAATCTTGTAGAATTATTTTTATAATTACGGCTTAGAAGAACCAGATGAGGAAAAAGTGATCTAAAACAAGTAAGGGAGGGGGAAAATTGCTAGAAAGAAGTAAACAAAGAGAAGTTGAGATGGTCACCCACTTGAAAAGGAAAGGAATGTGCACTGGATAAGGGTTTCTTTGGTAGCTGTCCGACTGTTAACCATCTGAAATAACTACTTCAAAATAACCGTTACTTAATGGCTCCTGCAAGGACATGAAATGGAGGAGTTCAAAATCCTTAGGGCAGTAAGGAAGGTGCACAGCACACTCACTACTCTGGACTGAAGAGGAGAGACTCTGGCCTCTTCAGGAATCTGCTTTGTAATGACGATGGGGTAAAGACCTTGGGGAAGAGGGGCCCAAGGAATCTGGTTAGTGTTCAAGGATCATCTCCTTCAAGCTCAGGAACAACGAATCACAATGAAAGGAAGCCAAGCAAAAATGCCAAGATCTGGACAAACTAGAAATTTGTGACAAGCTCAGCACACAAAGGAAGCCTACAGAGAGAGGAAGCGGGGAAAGGTAGCCTGGGAGAAATGTAGAAAAAATTGCTTAAAGCAGCCAGAGATTGGGTTAGGGAAGCTAAAGCCCTGAGAGTATTAGATCTCACCAGGGGTGTCAACGACAATAAGAAAAGTTTCTACAGGTATCTCAGTGATAAAAGGAAGAAAATGTGGGCTCCCAACACAAGAAAAACATGGACCTGTTGGAGCAGGTCCAGAGGAGGATCATGAAGATCGTCAGAAGGTGGGAGAACCTCTCCTGTGAAGACTGAGAGAGCTGGGGTTGTGCAGCCTGAAGAAGAGAGTGCTTCAAGGAGACCTTACTGAAGCCTTTCAGTACCTAAAGGGACCCTACAAGCAAGCCAGAGAGGGACTTATATGAGGGCATGTACTGATGAGACAAGGGGTAAAGCCTTAAAACTCAAAGAAAGTAGATTGCATATTGGATATTAAAAATAAATTCTTACCTGCGAGGGTGGTGAAGCACTGGAAAAAGTTGTCCAGAGAAGCTGTGGATCTCCCATTCCTGGAAGTGTCCAAGGCCAGGTTGGATGGGGCTTTGAGCAACCTGATCTAGTGGAAGGTGTCTCTGCCCACAGCAGGGAGGTTGGAACTAGATGACTTTTAAGGTCCCTTTGTCCCCAAACCAGTCTGTGATTTGATGGTTCTGTGACACTATTTGAAAAATACTTCAACCTCAAGTAATTGATTTGCAAATACAACTAGAATCAGCTTAGCTGATTTAGCTATAGCTTGAAATAAAGCTGCTTCTTTTTTTCTTTTTTTTTTTTTTTTTTTTTTGGAAAGAATGTTTTCACATGGGAACTTGTCTGGAACAGTTAAATTCTGTTGGAATACCTTCTTGGTAAAAGGTTTGCTGCTCATTTCCTTCTGACTAGATGAGGTTTCAGCATTTTTCTTCAACATGGAGCTGCTATCAAGGCCTGATTCTGATTTCATTTATATAGCACCATTTTATACCACCATTACTGAATAACCTTATTGGAGAGATTCCTGATTTAGTCTGGTATGAGATCAGTATCATGGCTTTAAGGTTGTTTGAATAGATGCTTTCTCTGTTTAATAGCCAAGATGAAAAAAGTTTGGATCAAACTATGAATAATTTTTCTTCTCATCCTTGCTGAAATGAAAATGTAGTAAAAATAGTTTACGACAATACAACACATTGGCCTGAGATGAAAGGTTTCATATACTCTAAGTAAAACAAAAAAGGGAGGATTCACAAAATAAAAATTCCTTAAGCTGCTGCTGTTCTCTTCCTCTCCCTTTCAGCCACTAGTTCAAGGTTAGACTTTTCACTCATACTTGGAAAAAGAGGTCCAGATACTGCATTTTTGAACTCATTTCAAGACAATACCTTTACAACTAGGCTATATGCCATTCTAAGAGAAAAAGTGATCTCCTTTTCTGTGATGTTTTTACACTCACTTTAAATAGCATTCATCATTGCACACAAGTCAAGTTCATCTGATCAGATTCAGATGTCTACATCTACATATCCCCGACTTCCTTTAAAGAATAGTAAGAAATAAGTACTTTGAGGTTTTATTACCTTCAGAGCTAAAATAAGCATGACATTTTTCTTTGACCTTCAAGCTGTAAATGTGCATTGCTGCCTTATGCCATCAAGCTCTCTTGCTGTATGCCAGACAACCGTGAATGTCACAGAGGACACTTCTGCCTGCCCTGTCCTCGACAATGTCAGCTCTCAAGACGTACACAGATCATACAGACACTCTGTTACTCTGTAAAACCAATGGATGCTGAACTGGGCAGGTATGGATATTTTTTCAAGTGTCCAGGATATCGAGTTTATATATTTCTCACACTTTTTTCTGAGGAATGTTTTCCAGTCAGACTTAAGCCAGGACAAATAAAATGCAATTGCAGTCAGTAATTCATAACATTTAACATAGAAAACTGCAGGTGTTTTTGAGAGAAAAAAGTGAGAAAATTATGTGGATATAGACATGCAAAAAAAAAATTTATTCACAACTAATCAGTAAATTCAGATTAAATTTGGAAATTTTGCAGGAATGAAAATATATTTTGATTTAAAGATATCCAGCTCTTGAAAAGATAGCTTTAACTCTAAGCACAATTAGTCTGAGATGCACTCACAAGCTTCCAAAAATTATGCACAAAACTGCTGTCCTCTGCATCACTCTTAAATCCCTCAGCAGCCAACACAATTTACAGGTAGACTAGATAGCTCTACATCAGATGATGATCACATCCATGACCCTGGTAAGAATATAAATGTCCCCCCATTTCAGTTACTTGGCAACAGGGGAAGGTCTGCTGTGTAACATAGTGCTGATTTCATATGCTGTGCACATATTTTAAAGGCATTATCTAATTCTATAAATTGTTGTATCTCTTTCCCCCATCCAGCTTTTACAAATCAGTACTTGAATAAGAATTCGGGATCACTCAAATGAAAATTCAGGGAGTGAATGAAGTCTCCCTTTCTATTTCTCTAAGTAGATCGCAACCTCAGTAGAGAAAACAGTACATTGCTGATGCCAGGAAAGAGGAGGAGGGTAAGAATTCTGATGCAGAGGATTTGTGAGGTGTGGAGTTATTTTAATATTGCTGGATGAAAAATCTGTTACTAAAATAAGAGTTGGGAATGAATTCACTTCCACCAGAGTGGAGGAATGTTGGCTTCAATAATTTTAAATACTCTAATAAAAATGCTACTTTTTCATAATTCTTTCTATGTTCACTTTCAACTTGTTCTCCATAAATTGCTGACACTTGATGAAAGCTTTGGCCTAGGCATTTCATTTTCATTATTTTTATCTATATTTCATTATTTTGTGCTTGATATGGAGAAGAATACATTAAAATCTCAACAAAAATAAGTTACACACATATGTGGTATATATCATGGAATGACAGAGTTCTAGGACATAGCAAGTATGTAAACATACTAAAGTAGACTTTAAATATTAAAGCATAAACCTAATATGAAATGCCAAATTAATGTGCTGGTATTTAAGAATTTTTGGTTAAGAACTGTATATTTCATGCCTTAATTTCATGTTCATCTGAAAAAGCAAATAAGATAGTGTTTCCAGGAAAAATAACTTCACTTTATCTAAATGAAAAAAAAAAATCTTTACTGAACTAATATTGTGGATAGAAGGGTTCAGTCAATTTATAAAACACCTCTCTCTCTTCCATATTTTTTAGTATACTCAATAGGAGGAACTGGGATACTTCAGTGAAACATTTTTTCATCAGGTTTTTTTTTTTCTCAATTCTATTGTAATTTCTTTTCCAGAGAACCATAAAATCACCTAGGTTGGAAGGGACCTATGAAGATCATCTTGTCTAACAACGTGCCCAAGGCAGGCTCAGTCAGATCAGGATTCTGAGGGCCATGTCCACTTGGGTTTTGAATATCTCCAAGGAACAAAATTGTCTCTGGGCAGCCTGGTCCAGAGTCTGAAAATTCTCAGGGAGATTTTTTTTTTCCCCTCCTTATATTCAATGCAAAATTTCCATCTTCTGAGTTTTTTCTCTCATCCTGTCTGTGCACCCATAAGAGGAGTCTAGGTCCATCTTCTTTGCATCATCTCATCAGGTAGTTGTAGACATCAATAAGGTTTCCTCCAAAGTCTCCACTCCAGAATGATCAAAATCAGCTTTCTCAAGTTCTCCTTTAATTTCATGTACTCTAATATCATGACTATTTTGGCATCTCTACATCTCTGCTAAAGACACTCCAGCATGTCTTTTTGGGTTCTTTTTTTACCAAAACCATAAATAAAAAGCAGTGTAATTACTAGGGACTTCAAATATGAGGAGAAGGCTTAGATCCCTGTTGTGTATATTTTGAAGCAGGGATCTGAAGTTCTATTTCTCTTCCAAATTTATCTTTAATTATTGGATTACATTCTTTGTCACCCTTTCCCCATCTTAGAAATAGTTCTAATAAAATTTCATTTTGAGGTGAAGAAAGCAAAAGTCTTCAACTCCATAGGAGAGGATAAAAGTTCATATCGGTAGACAAGTAAAAAAGGGCAAGGTGTTAAAACTAAATAAGGCAACTTGTGAAAACATCCTTTGAGAATGCTATTATTTATAAAGGTGTGAATCTCTGATGAAAAGCAATGAGAGGTCCTGGCTAATGTACAAAATGAAAAATTTCCTCTGAAATATTGCCCTATTTAACAAAAATAGCAATATTCAGGTTTCTGAAAAATAATAGTTGATAATACAACATGCTTGTAAAACGAAATATATCCTCCTTTTAACTTCTTTTTAAAGAATTCATTTGTGCTGGGTTAAAACATTAACTCCTGAGAGCAATTGCCAGACTTTTGAAGTAATTGAATCTGATGTTTAATAACCTGTTTAATTACCAAGTAAATTTCTTGGTAGCAAATCCACCAGATATACATGTATGAATTCCAAGAGTAAAATTCTACTTGCTTTACTTGTGTTGGAGGTCCCCATTTGTTCTTGGAAGGGATTACTTTCATCACTATGCTAACCAAGTCTACGTTTTACAAAGCCTTGAGGACTACAGGCCTACCCTAATGAACAGTTCCAATGACATCATCTGAATCTTGTCTAAGTAAAAGATGGAGAATTTGAGGAAATGCACAGTTCTTAAGATTTTGGGACACGGCTTCCATATCAGACAGCAATAACCCCATAAACCACAAAGATTAAAAGATTATAAGATTAAATGCTGCCAGTGTTTTAATTTAATGTAAGGGTATGCAAAGAAGGAACTGAGCTAACTATTCACTAAAATATTTTTAACATATTGTTACTGATTAAATTAACTCCCTATCCAGGGTGTGACTCATGCATATGCTTTTAATTGAACTCGAATAACACCAGCTTCATTTCTGATATTCTATGGCTGCACTTTCCAAAGAGCATGGTTGAAAAATAATATGGCAACACCTAGAGAAAACCATGCTTAAATAGGTAGCTAAGATTTTGGGTTGCTCATGAGAAGACAACTAAAGACATCATTCTGCTTTTACAACTTTTGCAGTTCTCATTATTGCTCTCTCTGTGTGTAGCAACTCTAGAGAAACAATCTCTTATATAATCTTTCTTTAGAGATGATTTTACATTTACCACATGAAACAAGCCTACAGAGAGGGAAAAGCACATATACACTGAATTACCATAGAATCATGGAATCATTAAAGCTGGAAAAGTCCTCCAAGATCTTTGAGTCCAACTTTTGACTGAGCACCACCACTTCAGTTAAACCACAGTACTAAGTGCCTCATGAAACGTCCTGCCATTTCTTGAATGCTTCCAAGGATGGTCACTCTACCACTTCCTTGGGCAGTTCCTTTCAATTTTTAACCATCCTTTCAGTGACAAACTTCATCCTGATGTCCAACCTGAACATCCTTTGGTGCAACATGAGGCCATTTCCTCCTGTCCTGTCATTAGCTGCCTGGGAGAAGAGACTGACCACCACTGGCTACACCCTCCTTTCAGAGTCTTGTAGAGAACAATAAGGTCTCCCTCGCGCCTCCTTTTCTCCAGCATAAACACCCCCAGCTCCCTCAGCTGCTCCTCATAGAGCTTGTTCCAGACCCTTCACCAGCTCCACTGCCCTTCTCTGGTGCACTCCAGCATGTTAGTGTCTTTCTTGCAGTGAGTGGCTCAGAACTGGATACAGAATCAGACATGTGGCCTCACCAGTGTTGATTACAAAGGGACAATCACTGCCCTGGTCCTGCTGGCCACACTGTTGCTGATACAGGCCAGGATGCCATTGGCCTTCTGGGCCACCTGGGCACGCACTGGCTCACGTTCAGCAGCTGTTGCCCAGCAGCTCCAGGTCCTTTTTCACTGGGCAGCTTTTCCAGGCACTCTTTCCACAGCCTGTAGCACAGCCTGGGGTTGTTGTGATCCAAGGGCAGGACCCAGCTCTTGGCTTTGTTGAGCCTCACACGATTGGCTTGGACCCATCGATGCAGCCTGTCCAGATCCTCCTGCAGAGCATTCCAACCCTCCAGCAGATCAACACTCCCATCCAACTTAATGTTGTCTGCAAACTTACTGAGGGTGCACTTGATCCCCTCATCCAAATCATCGATAAAGTTATTAAACAAGACTGTCCCAATACTGGGTCTCATTATGCCCAAGATGACCTCCAACCACCACATGTCCTACCTCTGTAAACAGCAGGTCTAGCAGGGCACCGCTCCCAGCAGGCTCACTTACTGTCTGTGTCAGGAATTTATCTTCTGTACGCTCCAGCTGCCTCCTAGAATCCCTCCTCTTCACTGTGTTGTGTTTCCAGCAGACATCTGACAAGTTGAAGTCTCCCCGAAGGGCAGGGGCTATCAACCATGAACTGTCATTACTGAACTTGTAAAAGTACAGTAATGGAGTGGTTATAACAATTTCCTGCAGGTCCATGACATGGACTTGAATTGTCCTCTAGACTCAGGCCAGATCTTCTCTGTCATCAACTGAACCATCATCACTACTCAGTGTCTGGTCTGAGAGGAGAGAAACAATTGTGTATCATGACTTTATCATTCCTGCATATTCCACCAAAGAAATGATAGCTTCCAGCTCATTTAGCTAGGCTAGACAAACCTTGAGGCTCAGATCAAGCCTGATTAACGTGGCATTACCACAAATACCTATTTTTTCTTAATTTTGCAGAATTTGCTTGCAGAAACTGCTTTATCTTCTTCCCCATACTCACTCCTGTTGAAACCCACTAGTGCAACATATGTCTTGAGACTAATGAGACGTTTTCCAACATCACACAGCACGGCTCAGATATATGCAACTTCCCCTTCCTACTGTTGTGTCTGTCAAGTCTATTCAAAGCAAAATCAGCTCATAGCAAGGTTCTTCTGTTACTCACTAGTGTACAGAGCAGAGCACATGAGCATCAACCATTCGTATACTTATTCACCCTTCCGGCACAATTAGAAAAATAAAGAAAATAGTTTTCATATTTATTGTAGATTGAACTTTTGTGCTACTTCAGAAACACCTTTTCTACTTTTAAAGGTATCCAGAAGTATAAAATTATATTTTTTCTCATAGATACCCAGGCAGATGAGTCACAGTTTGCTGTCAGCAAGCTCATTAAAATGAAATTTAATGTCTTTTTCATTAAACAGTTTGCCAAAAACATAAACATAAAATCTACGCTTTTACGCATGTCCTGGCAGTTCTAATTATACATTGGTCATGTTTTTCTTTAAAAATACACATTCAATTTGAAAAATATAGAAGTTTTTACTGACTTCTAATTTTAGAGTGTAATGGAAAAAAAGTAATACACACATATCCACTGAGATGAGCCTTATAATTTTTATATATTTAGTGCCATATTCATCATTCGAAAGATAGAAATTCTGCCCTGGCATGCCACATTTCCTGGCGGATGACAAGGATAATGGAAAAGTGTTGTCAACCCTCAGCCATAAGAACCTCTCTAGTCAAAAGTAATTTGCATCTACAGAATAATATACCAATTTTTAAGGAAATGTTGCTATTTTCTGTTCTAGGCACTGTAGGATGATTGCAAGGAATCACAGCTCAGACGGCAAACGAAAATGTCTGTGGTTTTCATTTTCTGCAGGGTAGAAAGAATAATTAGCCATAATCTACTTCAAATGTCAGAAAGTTGGGGAAAATAGTATTGTTCTCTTTGTTTAAAGAAATCAGTATAAAAGGGAAATAGTGTATTTCCTTGAACAACAAACATTGCAATTACAAGAGTAAGTAAAACTTATCAAATGAGGTAGCCTATATTTGCCAGCACTGTATGAGTCACATTAGAACAGGGAAGGGAGAGAAAAGAGTACGGACAATAACTAGTATCAGATGCCAGTCAGATGTGCTCTTTTGTCTGCATTTGGGCTGATGTTTGACGATTGATGCTGCTTCTAGACTATTCTTTCCTGCTGATCACAATTTTTGCACTACAGATGCCATATCAAATTTTTCAGTGCAACAGCATAGGCAATCAGTCCCTAATCCAGTTCTGACAGAAATTAACTAATATGAAGAGTAGAGTGCTTTCTTTCAGGTGTGCTAAACTAAATTCATCCTACATCTGGGAAAATAATGTATCCAATCTATTTGTGTTTTAGTCTGGTTACATCTTCATCTTCCTCTCTTCAGAGAAATCAGAGGATAAAGGGAGTTTTCCTCATCACTTAAGTGTTACTAAAGAAGTAACAGCTCTGGGTAATGAATTCCTTGTCTGAAGGATGTCACTGCAGTAATTATTATTCACATCATTAGTGTTTTTTATCTTTTGTTCATATAGATAGGAAAATATAATACCCATGCCTGAAGGAATAGAAAGCTTTTCCACAGAAAAAATGTCTACATAGCATTGAGGTGATGGTCTTACAATTTAAATTCTTTCTACGTGAAAACAGTGAGAAATCTTAATGCCAGCCACTATCCCTTAGACTAAACAAAATTCTCACAATATTTAATGATTTTGCTCCTATAGTTTTATACTGGCACTTGAAAAGCCATAGTGAAGACCATGATAATCCCAAACTTATTAATCATAAACCATTCATGTTGTGACAATAACATAGTTTGATACTGATTTCTTTTTTAAAAGAAATATTATATAAAGTTAGTCTCAAGAGAACTTCTCAATCTTTCCTCTTCAGCAAAGTGTCCTGTAGAAGAAGAAATGCATGCCTGTGGTTGGTACTGGTATTCCAACCTTAGCTGAGTTGCCAAGCATTTCAGCTGGCAATATTTGTTCCTCATAAGCCACAGAACAGTTTCACTCCATTCTTCTGTTTAAATAATTTTAATACTTTCCAGAATGTAAAAAGATGGATTTAATACAGGGTTGTTTCCACAGACAGCCCCACTAAGCCCCAGGTTGCATTAAATGTATACAAGTGACATTACAGATGAAAACTGTTTCTTGTTTATATAACACCAAAGGCATCTGCTTTATAAATATTGTAAAACCACATGTACTCATCGGTATCTATGCTGAACATAACACAGTTACACGTATTCCCTCATAATTATTTTAATGGTTTAAAATATATGTGTTTGTGACGACTCGTGGTAAATATGCATATCCCACATGTGCAGTACTCACATATTCAGAGTTCAAAAGAATATTATTGCAAAGCCAAGCAGTTAAAAGTTATAAAAAGCAGAATTATGCTTGCTTACAAATGCGCTTTTGATACTGTGATCACATGCTAATTTTTTATCATGATGCTTTTCCCAGTTAGCAGTTCAGAGGAGGGATGGTTCCCTTATTGAGTGTCCAACCTCCAGCCCAGTGTAGGATGCCATATCTGATTTACTGGCATGTCTAATGATTTCCTTTAACATCAAGTGTGCTCACACCTGGAAATATATCGTTTAGAAATCAAAAGGGGTAATAAGCACAGGGTACATGATTTACTATGCTATCCTGGCTAATGCCAGGTACCACCCTGGCTTTCAGAGCAGCCTTTTCTCTAGCTAAGCTAACATGCTGCCCTTCATTTCCTTAGTGTGGTGATTGTTTTGTGCTTCAGTCACACATGAACTCAAAGAGCCTCTACATGGCTTTGCCATTAAATGCCACATGTAAATTAAGCATAAATAAATTTAATTTGAAACTTCAAGTGGCTAAGAAAAATAAAATTCCAAAGCCACTATGAACAACATGTGTTGGATTACTCTTAAAACTTCAATAAAAGGGTTTGAACTTCAATTATTGTTATGACTGTTTGTTGACAACTGAAACATCTTTTTCTATTGACTCAAATATTTGTATTCTACATCTGGTTGCTGGTGCCTATTGAGATGAAGGCCTGGAACAGCAAGTAAGCCTGCTTGACTCAGCAGCATAGAATAATAGGAAATTTACTGGAGAAAACATTACTATTTCTCCAGTTATTCAAAATCCAGCTTCACTGAAGAGACAGTTAAGGTGCATCTACACTTAGGTGCAGAGAGGGGCAGACCAGGCTCTACAAATTTGGACTAGTGTGCCCAAGCCAACTTTGGTCCAGAAGCTGCTCAGACACATTGACCTGTGACTGGTGATTGTACTCATACACTCTTCCCCTCTAGAGGGAGAGCCTGGTCAATGAAGACAGTCCTGTGCTATTGTATATGAATGGTTTCCAGTCCACTCTCAGCTCTACTCTCCACTACGAGCCTGGTGGTGATTGTATGTACCAGATGCAGGTTCTTAATTTCCATATCCATGTGAGAAAAACTCACAACTTGTACTAGGATTGAGTTTCTTTGTCTGCTTAATGGCAAATCCAATCATGGCCCAGGAACTTCCATAGAAGGGCTGTTTGTGGTGTGACTCACTGTCATACAGACCAGAAAAATTATACAAGGTTTGATTCTGGAAAGTAAAGGAATTTAT
The DNA here is from genome assembly GCA_013396875.1 of Vireo altiloquus. Classification (NCBI taxonomy): domain Eukaryota; kingdom Metazoa; phylum Chordata; class Aves; order Passeriformes; family Vireonidae; genus Vireo; species Vireo altiloquus. The sequence goes on from VZRF01006104.1 coordinate 1,494,564, forward strand.
TTTCTCTTGGAATAAATGGAAAACAAGGTCATGTTTAAAGAGCATTACACAACATTCTCAGGAAAAGAGAGGTTAATAGGAAAGAGAAAAAGAGAAGTTCATAGGAAAATTTAGGCTGCCAGGTATGATTTACTGATTTTATTTTAAGGTATCACAGAAAACACATCTGAGGACAGTAGCAGCAGACAGAGCAGTGCCTCTTTTTAATTTATGATGCCTTGTGACCACACCTGTTTAAAGTCCCTTTCATGTGAAAAACAAAGTGTTAAAGTATTTTCATTTCAGTCAGAAATGGTTTTCTGGGTCTACACAGGAGTGGTCATATGCAAATGTAATTTAAAGCATTTCAGTATATAATTCAGGAAAATTGTGTTTAAACTCTTAAGTGGCAACCCATGTTGTTCTAGAAAGCAGACACCCAGCACAACATGATTTTTTTTTGATGTAACATTTTCTTTCAGCTTTCTACTATTCAAAACTTTGCTCGCTTGGCCATTCAAAAAAAAATGTAGGCAGAAAGCTAGTTTGTACTACATTTGTTAAAAATGTAGACATAATCTCTGAATAATTTTAAGAAGAAAAAGTATAACTAAGTTTGGTTTTATGTTTGGTTATTTTTTGCTTTACAAAAGCTAAAAGTATCATACTGTTACATAAGTATCGTATTGTTATTAGCATTTGAAATTCATTCATTTAAATAGCTTAAATGGTCAAATAAGTCATTGTCCCGGTTTGAGACATGACGTAAAATATATGTATGTGAGTTTATACATATATATATATGAAGGGGAACTTATTAATGTACACGAATATATTATGGGATGGAAGGGTGTACAAAAGATGGAGCCAGCCTCTTTTCAGTGGTGCCCAGTGACAGGACTGTCAATGTGCAGAAACTGAAACATGGGTGATTCCCTCTGAACATCTGGAAACACTTCTCTGTAAGGTTGTCTGAGCGCTGGTACAGGCTGTCCAGAGAGGTCATGGAGATATTTAAAAGTTGACTGGATACAAGCTTGAACAACTGGCTTTAGGTGGCTCTGAATGAGCAAGGCATTTGGACCAGATGACCTCCAGAGGTCCCTTCAAAGCCATTCTGTGGTTCTGTGATAAATATTCAGTCATGAGCAGCCTAAGAAGGTATATTACTGATTCTTATACTACAGACATCTATTATGTCATTTTAAATGAGTCAAATGTAACATTTATTGGCAACAGACAGTGAAATTTCTTATTGGAAACCACTGCAAAAATCCCTATTCTTATCACTGTTGTAAGTCCCACTAACTTTTTTATAATACTTTTCAAAAGTGTTCGTTATTATTGCAAGATTTTATGGCATACTTGTGAGCATAAATCTCATATAGGATTTAGATAATATTCACAAGTGATGTTTCTTTTTTGTCCCTCACTACTCTGACAGTTCTTTAATCTTCAAAGATTGCAGAACAAATGCAGTTTACAAATATACAAAACAACAAAATTACAGAACAAAAAAAGGTAAATCCAACTAAATCTGTAATAGAAGTTTTGTTACACCTTTAAACAATGCAGTTCAGTTCTTACAAATGAATAGTCTTCAGTTCAACATATGAAGATGTTGACCAGCAGTATAGAAACATGACATGCAATGGCAGCAGCCTTGACAAATTGCTGTAGAACCTCTTACTCCATGATGATAAGGAGACTTGGTACTAAAGTTGTTTTCTTATTAGAAATATTAATTTCCTTAGAAGTCTGAATCTTTTATAAGATTTTTGTCTAGACTTCACTTTCACAGGCTTTTGCTTTATAACCCAAACATCCTTTGATTTTTCTTGCTGATTTTTAGTTAGAAGAAATGCAAAACTCCCCTCCAGTCTCTCTTAATCTACATTTCACATGGATTTTGCTTTGACTCTGTATTTCCTTCCTTCATTTCAAGCCATAGATTTTTGATCAGTCTCAATTCCCATCTTCTACTAGTCTCTGTCCTACAGTAGCATCCACCTCTCTTGCTTGTTCCACTTTCACTTCTGTGGCACCCTATATTCACCGCCTGTCCACTGTGTCTTTGCATGTTTTTATTGACACTTGCCTTCACAGTGCTGAAGAGAAGAACTTCTTTCTCTCCCTTTTGATGTCTGGCCTCAGCCCAGCCTGGAAATAATCTTGTTAAGAATAGAATCATAGAATCATTAAGGTTGAAAAGATCTCGAAGATCACTGAGTCCAGCCTTGGACCAAAACCTGCCATATCAACTAAATCTTAGCACTAAGTGCCATGTCTAGCCATTTCTTAAACACTTGGTGTTTAAGTGGATGGTGACTCCACCACTTCCCTGGGCAGTAAGTTCCAGTAGTAAATCACCCTTTCATTGAAGAAATTCTTCCTGATGTCCAACCTAAACCTCCCCTGGTTCAACATGAGAGCATTTCCTTTCATCCTGTCACTTCTTACCTGGGAGTAGAGGCTGACTGCCATCCAGCTGCAACCTCCGGTCAGGCAGTTGTAGAGAGCAATAAGGCCTCCCTTGAGCCTCCTTTTTTCCAGCATAAACATCCTCAAATCCTTCCACTGCTTCTCCTAGGACTTGTGCTCCAGACCCTTCACCAGCTCTATTGGCCTTCTCTGGACTCGCTCCAGCACCTCAATGTCCTTCCTGAATTGAAGGCCCAGAACTGGACACAGGACTCAAGGGCTCACCAGTGCTGATTACAGACAGACAATCTCTGCCTTGGTCCTGTCAGCCACACTGTTGCTGATACAGGATGCCATTGGACTTCTGGGCCACCTGGGCACACACTGGCTCATGTTCAGCTGCTGTCACCAGCACCTCCAGGTCCTTTTTCCCAGGCAGATTTCCAGGCTCTCTTTCCATAGCCTGTAGCACAGCCTGGGGGTATGACACAATGGTGGGACTCAGCACTTGGCCTTGTTGAACCTCACACCACTGGCCTTGACCCATCGATGCATCCTGTCCAGATCCCTCTGCAGAGCCTTCCTGCCCTCCAGCAGACCAACACTCCCACCCAGCTTGGTGTCATCTGTGAACTTACTGAGGGTGCACTCAATCCTCTCATCCAGATCATCAGTCAAGAAATTAAACAGGGCTGAAATGTCAGTATGTTCCATAAGAACAGAAGTTTCTGGGATTTTTGTGGTCAAATTTTAGCAAACTGCTAGTGAGTTCATACAAATTGGACTTTGCTATGATTTACACTATAAGTGGTTTCTTGTAGGGATAGCAAACAGCACATCAGTGACACAGAGACCACCCTTTTGCCAGATGTCAATTTCCTGCTCAATATATGAGGAGGGCACAAGAGCCGCCAAAGCAAAGGTTACGGGACTGTTTTCTCAACTGCAAAAAATAGCATGTTTTCCTCTTGCTTCACAGCAGAAACATTTTGGCTGAAATTTTCCAAAAGATTTCTTCACAAGGCAAATGCCGCACACGGAAAATTTCAACCTAAACAGTCAGTTTGGCAAAAGTATAAGCAACTAGGTCTTATAACAGGAAATGTTTGCAGCCTTAATACTAAGCAGTGCTACCAATGCAGCATATAATTTACTCAGCACCACCCTTATGCACTGACAAAGATATTCAGCACCTTGCAAGGCCAAGCTGCGAACTTGGAAGGAATGAGCCATAGCTCCCAGTTAATGCTGACAAGCATTGACTATTCTCTTTAAACCACAATCTTTGCCCAATTTTTGCAGCATTGCTGTTTACATTACACAGCTACACCATATTTTTGAAAGTTCTTTATTAAGTTTGACATTCATGATGATTTCAACTAAGACGAAAAGAAGAGAAAGGTGGCTTGCAAAGTTTTCATCAAAGCTTTTATGACTAAGGTAATTTTTGAACTCTTTTTATTCTTCCATGGAGACACTCTCTGCCTGTCTATGGTTGTCATGTTGGAAGATGGGGTTACCCACATCCCCAGATATATGATTCACATCATCAAATGTATGATACATGAGGATTGCATATCACTGAATACTCCACAAAAGTGATGCCAAGACTGCAAAATGTGGGTATACAGGCCTAATTATCTTTTCTGTTAAGTGGGCACCTTAGGTACTAAGGTTTTGGCTTCTATACTCCAGAATAATTTTGCAGTATCACTGTATGTAGAAAAAACACATAAAGACCATCTATAATAGGTCTAGAAAAGCCCCTCTTCTCTTGAGACTTTGTCAGCCATGTTACTTATGCACATGTATTTTTCTACTGGCTCAGACTCAGAAACATGTAAGAGAGGTGTGTGTTTCTGGGAAGATTTTTCTTTCTCTGAGCTGCTAATTTTAGTGTAATGAGACATAAGAGTGACAGTCTTTCAAACTTTTCAAACTCAGCCATGCACTTGAAGTGCAAGAACTGCTTTCTTGCTACTTCTTTTGAAGCATTAAGCTTCCGAAACAGAGGTAGAGAACAGATAACTCTGACCCACCACTGTCACCAGGCCCACAGAAAGGAATGATTGCAAGAGGCAGACGGCGGCAGACACCTCTTGAACTGAAAGTGGTCATACAGATAATTTCACTAGTATAACATCCCTTCCAAGAGGGGATACCACCTCTTATCTAGCATTGCTGTGCTATGTCCCAGCCAGCTGCTCAAAAAGAAGCTCTGAGGGTGAAAACACATCAAACTGTATTAGGTTTGCATGGAAAGCTTTTCAAGAGGCCTACAGGGTTGGCTTCTGTGAGAAGCTAGAAGCTTCCTCTGTGTCAAATAGAGCCAATGTCAGCTAGCTCCAAGATGGACCTGACACTGACAAATGCTGAGCCCATAAGTGGCAGTCATAACACCTCAAATTTACTGTGCAGGAGTGAATTGCAGCCAGAGAAGAGAGGATTGAGAATATGCAAGAGGAACCATTCTGTAGACATCAAGGCTAGTGAAAAAGTACAAGGAGGAAGTGCTCCAGGTGTGGGAGCAGAGATTCCCCTGCAGCCTGTAGTGCAGACCATGGTGAGGCAGATGTGTCCCTGCAGGCAATGGAGGACCAAGGGAGAACAAAAATCCACCTACAGCCCCCAGATGAGTGCGCACTGGAGCAGTGGAAGAGTGTGAGGGGTCCTACCCCTGAGGATGAAGGAGCAACAGAGAGAGATATGATAAACTGACCACAAATGTCCTTCCCAATTCCCCTGCACCAATAGGTGGGAGGAGGTAGAGAAATGGGAAGTGAAGCTCAGCTCAGGGAAAAAGGGAGGGGTGGGGAAATGCGTTTTAAGATTTGGTTTTATTTCTTATTACCCTACTCTGATTTGATTGGTATCAAATCAAACTAATTTTGCCAAATTGACTGTAACTGGTCAGTGATGTCTCCCTGCCCTTATCTTGACCTTTGAGCCTTTTGTTGTATCTTCTCTTCACTGTCCAGCTGAGCTGAGGTGAGTGAGAGTGGTGCTGAAGGGAAGCCAGTGCCCAGCCACAGCCAGCTCACTATACAAATATTAGAGGGTAAGATATACAGGGAAAAATGCAAAAATAAAGCATACTATAGTAGAGCCTTAAGAATGAAAATAAAAAACTGGAAAGAAATCTAACCATGATAAAAAATTCAAAATCACAGAAATTAATTATTGTATCAACAGCTTCCATATAGAGATATCACATAATACGAGATTGTTCTTAAGGGAAAAAAGGTGTGTTGGAGGTAGCACAAAGGCAATATTGTGAGTGTGTAATTTGCAAGGAATCAGTTGAAAGATGGGCACATTTTCCTAAAGAGAAGAAAACTACAACCTTTAATGAAGTTTAATTTAATATCTAGGAAATGATTGAACAATAAGAATTACATGTTTCATATGAAGGCTAGATCTGCCATTAGAAATGAAGGTTTAAATTCTCATGATTCAAGAAATTAGTCCTGAAAATGAGCATTCAGGATCCCAGGATTCATTGCGAAAACTGTTAATGCAAAAGCAGAATATAGTTTTCTTGTTCCCCTTTGTGCAAGTGGAGTTTTACCTGCTGGCAACTTAGCAGACACTGATATTCAATTTTTACAAGACAAGAGTTTCAACTTTCCACTGTTGTGTTGTTGGACTTCTTTTATTACTAAATATGTTTTCATTTCACCTTTGTCAAAAGAGAACTGATGATTAGCAATAAATTTATAAGGAGACAAAATGGAGAAACACAGGAAAGTCAGAAAGTCTGTATTTCTATTTATTCTGAAGACTTTTATTATGCTTCCTTTTTATGTATGTATATTTTATCATTTGAAATGATTGTGCCTAAAAGGAATAATAGGATTTAAAAAGAAATGTCAGTACCAAATACTGCATTCCATTTAGCTCAAATGACCAATTCATTTTTACTGAGAAGCTACTGCTGAGCCTTGGTCATAAAGATGCTGTAGAAATACTGATACAAGCTTTGCCGAGAATTTTGTCATTTACTTAATTTCATCTGCTCATAAGAACCATAGCCTAGTGAATCAAATGGCAGCTGGAATGTTCCTGGATGGAAAGTTAGAACACTGTTTTAAGAAAAATGTTAAAGTTTGAACATTTGGTTTCATTTTAAAATAGAATAAAAATGACATCCTTTCAAATATTTAATTTAAAATACCAAACAGCCTACACCCCAGTGGTTAGGATGTTGCAGTAAAATCTGTTTGGAAGATTTTCAATAAATTGTATTTTTTTGGAAAACAGCAGTTTTTTAAAATGCGAAACAAATCTGTTTATCACTATGTTGTTAAAAGAATTTTTAGATCTAAAGCAACATTTCTCATTCAAGTTGTATGAGTGGCCTTGCAAAGGGATTTGAACTTAATTCTTCCAAATCCCCAGTGATTTCTCATAGAAAAATGGCCATTAGGTTCAGACTTGATTTCCTACTCTTAGACAGACTTCCTATGTTATCTTGGACAAGTTGCTTTGGTCCAGATTGTTTAAAGGAATTGAATGTCTAAACCCACTAGGTATGCACATTTTTTCCAGTTTAACTGCATGGTCTAATCTTACAAAGAGGTCAGAGTACATGTCAGAACAAGATGTAGGAACACCAACTAAAGACCACCAATAGATAACAGCTTGACATTTAGTGGTGGTGGGAACAAATACACTGTGATTGAGTACTGGTGGCAGAGGATGTTGAAAAGATGTGGGCAGTCAAGTTTCAAGTTCACACTCTGCTCCCAAAGCTGCAGAATTTAGAACATTGAATTGAGCACCGTGACATAGCTGGAAACTCTTTCTTCTGATCTGTTTTACAGATCAACCAAACCACATTTTAAAGCTATTTTATGCAGGAGACTATGTGACTGGGAAACGTCTCAGAACCTCACTGCTTTGATTGCCAAACAGCTTTTATTATTTATTAATCAAAAAATATTAATTTATCATTTTACACTAATTTGCAATGATGCCCTTTGACTTAAATGGTTTCTTTCTTCATTGGAATTTGTGTACTTGGTTTATCTAGAGCTAACAATCATAGCCACTCTAAATTCTGTTTTTTGTAGGTTAGACAAGAAATCTCTTTTACTAGCCCTTTGTAAACAAAGTTTATCTCTCTTACAAAATCTGGCAGCCCTCCTCCACACAAAGAATCTTAGAATCATTTAGGTTGGAAAAGACCTCCAAGATCAGCGAGTTCAACAGTTAGCCCAGCACAATCATGTTCATCATTAAACCATATCCCCAAGTGCCACATCCACACACCTTTTGAAGACTTCCAGGGATGGTGACTTCATTGCTTCCCTAGGCAGCCTGTTCCAAATCCTGACCAGCCTCTCAGTTAAGACATTTTTTCTAATATTCAATCTAAACCTCCCCTGGTGCAACTTGAGGCCATTTCCTCTTGTCCTATGGCTTTTTACTCAGGAGAAGAGACCAAGCTGGCAACAACCTCCTTACAGGCAGTTGTAGAAGAGCAGTAAGGTCTCACCTGAGGCTCCTTTTTTCCAGGCTGAGCAACCCCAGTTCCCTCACCTGCTCCTTATAAAACTTGTGCTCCAAACCATTTACCAGATTCACTGCCCTTCTTTGGATACCTTCCAGTGTGAGTTTTCCTCAGCACATAACGTATTTCCCCATCTTTTTCTGGTAACACTTTGCTGTATAGACTCCAGGATCCCTCAGCTTTTCCCTATATGGAGAATCACATATATATAGATAGATATAGATATAGACAGATATAGATATAGATAGATGTAAATATATAGGTATATATCTATCTTTGATGATGCTTGTGTCATCAACAAATTTTGTTAGATGATTTCTACTACTTGTTCCAAGTTCAGTATTGAAAATGTGAAAGAATATTGAAATAATAAATTGTCCTGGAGACTGATTCTTGAGGGGCTCCAGCTGTAAACCCTTTTCAGCCCAATCTGCCCTTTTAACACATGCTACTCATGTTTCCTGTCACCCACACAGAGTTTTCTACACCAGTGTAATTACTCTTTCTTATCCTATGTCTGTCTTACTGTTATTTTCAGCACTAGACTAAACCTCTGCTCTTGTTACAAGACTTAAGCTTCTGCTCCAACATAAAGTATGAGAGATGTGATCGTGATCTTTCACACCATAGTGAGTGACGGACCTGGAATACTACTGACTTCCAAATTCCCATTTTCTTATGGTTGAATAAATATACTTCTAAGCAGAGTCAATGTAAGAATTGTTTAATACCAAGGGAGTGTTTGGAGCTATGAAATGCCGGAAGACTCCTGGTAAGTGAAGAGAAACTCTTGAAAAGTCGGAGGAAAGTGGGCCCTCTAACTCAGAATTATTATCCCATTGGTCAAACTGCTGTATGTTATGTACAACAACCTCGGAGTCCTCATTTTTCTCTAAGGAGATGTGCCTCAATCAGCCTATGTGGCTGCTGCAGTTTTGCAACTTCCAGTGAGTCTTGCTCATAAGTTTGAGTCAGGTATAAACAAGTTGTCAATTTATTATCAGGTGCTGTATAATTTTCAATTTCTGGCACAGGCAGAATCATAAATATGGTAAAAAAATTCTGCAAAATATTTCTTAATGTTTGATCACATTCATTGGTTTGTCCTCAAATTTAATATAGTAAATGCTAATGAAGTAGTAGACAATCCACTATTGGCAGCTAGAAAAGCTACTGATATCTGGTTTTCTCTGTTTAGTTTTCCTCCGTTTTAACATAAGCATTTTTCTAGCATGAATGGATACAGATTTTCCATTAAAAACTGTTAGCAGTGGATGAGTAAATGTCTGCCAATGTTACAGCCAGTTCATGAAGAATCCAGCTCCATGGTCTCGCCAGCACAGCAATTAGGACCACATGTGCTAGAGAGGGAAGGGAAGCCTATGCATAGTGATGACAGTCCCATAAGGCCTGATGGCTGCCTTTCCAGTCCCAGGTCTCAGAGGCTTTTTAAAACATATCTGCCTATTAGAAAGTTTTTGGATTGTGTTTTTAAAATCCACAATACTCCTTTCTATAGTATTATTGATCTCTTCTTTTACTATTTTATTTATATCTTATTATGTCAGGAAAAGAATCTGGTTTTAAATTATTTAATGCAAGAACAAATAATAGAGGAAGAACATATATAATGTTGGAAACAGCTTGAATCCATATAGATAGGAATATGTGTATATGTAATTGTATGTAAAAAAAATATACAAAAATATTAAACTACCAGTATTTAGACCATGAATGACTTCTGGGACTGGCACCAGCCTTTGGAAGCTTCTACACCTCAGTCAAGGAATTTGTTTCATGCAGGATTTTGTCACTTGTTTAAGAGCCTGCATGAAATTAATTTGAGGTTATGCTCTCTTCTCAACAAATGTACAAATCATGCTAGAGTAACTGGATCTTAATAATGTGCATTGCAAAAGGGATTGTAAGCCTGCATAGATAGGGAACTCAAACTATACTGCTGTGTCAGAGACTGAAAATAGTTCATGCCTCAAACATTGATATAAAGTTTTGCTAAGTATAAAAAAGCTACAACCAAGAAGCCTCCCTGAAGACTGGAACTTTGAACTGGAAAGTCAAACTCCTGATTAGATAAAGGGAAACACATTGTTCAGTCATCTCAGGTGGAGGGAAATGTTTGCATCCACCAAAAGGCCAAAGCCACCAGCTACGCTGAGGATCATCCTCTGCTGAGTTTGGGGTGGGGGGAGAGCACAGCTCACAGGAGCCAGGTTTGGGGTGGGGGCAGAGCACAGCTCACAGGAGCCAGGTTTGGGGTGAGGGCAGAGCACAGCTCACAGGAGCCAGGTTTGGGGTGGGGGCAGAGCACAGCTCACAGGAGCCAGGTTTGGGGTGGGGGAGAGCACAGCTCACAGGAGCCAGGTTTGGGGTGGGGGCAGAGCACAGCTCACAGGAGCCAGGTTTGGGGTGAGGGCAGAGCACAGCTCACAGGAGCCAGGTTTGGGGTGGGGGCAGAGCACAGCTCACAGGAGCCAGGTTTGGGGTGGGGGCAGAGCACAGCTCACAGGAGCCAGGTTTGGGGTGGGGGCAGAGCACAGCTCACAGGAGCCAGGTTTGGGGTGGGGGCAGAGCACAGCTCACAGGAGCCAGGTTTGGGGTGGGGGCAGAGCACAGCTCACAGGAGCCAGGTTTGGGGTGGGGGCAGAGCACAGCTCACAGGAGCCAGGTTTGGGGTGGGGGCAGAGCACAGCTCACAGGAGCCAGGTTTGGGGTGGGGGCAGAGCACAGCTCACAGGAGCCAGGTTTGGGGTGAGGGCAGAGCACAGCTCACAGGAGCCAGGTTTGGGGTGGGGGCAGAGCACAGCTCACAGGAGCCAGGTTTGGGGTGGGGGAGAGCACAGCTCACAGGAGCCAGGTTTGGGGTGGGGGCAGAGCACAGCTCACAGAAACCAGGTTTACACAGAGTCCCCCCAACTGAGGGTGGAGGAGGAGGTTTCGGGTGCGTGGTGTAACCTCTGGTCAGGGGCACTGAACACCCATCCTCCCTTACACAAACTGGCCCAGCTGTGGAACCCCAAACCCCAGAGGTCACATCCACAGGACTCCCACGTGAGAGGCAGCTGAGGGGGAGTCCCAATCCATCAAAGACCCCCCAAAGTGCTGGGCCTTGCACCCCAGGGCTGCACGTGATGGAACAGACCCAGAGTCTGCTGTAAGAGACTGCCCCTCCCCAGGGGACCTGCCTGGACATTGTCACCTGGCTCGAGGGGACATAAACCCAGGGGATTCTGTGCCTTTTGGGGGGACCTTCACCACCAGGAAGAGTAGCTGGAGAGGATCAACAGAACATCGTTGGGATCCACAGAGTGGGAATATTTTCCTTATTCTGTCCCTGTCACTCTTTCTGTCCCCCCCCCCACCTATTTTCTACTCCTTTTCTCTTTCTCTCACGTTTACTATACAATAAAATCCATATTATTGTCACTGGCATATGGTCTCGTTTGCACCTTAATTTGGGCAGAGGAATTTCTAAAGAACCTTAATAATAATTGGATCATAACACACTGCTATAAAGTTTATTAGTAATCTGAGCAATTAAATCTATAATGGTAAGTGTATATATGTAGGTTGTGACCCGGATTAAAACACAAGTCCAACAGCAAACTGTAATAAAGTGATAGCAGCAATCAAGGGACAGAAGGATCAACATTCCAAAATAGGATTAAAGGTTGCTGACATACAGACAGAGAGCTCACTGACCTTAACAGATGAAATACATATTATTCAAAGAACAGCTCAACCTTGCTCAGTGACAGCAGACACAGAAGAAAACAGGATTACTGAGGGATGGCACAGTGCCTGAGGTATCATGGAACAGACTGTGCACATTTGAGTGAGGATGGAGGCATAAACACAGGTTATCAGTGCAGAGACCAGGAAGACACACAGTTCCATAGTTCACAATTTAAGAGGCATTTTCAGTCCCTCTTTTGCTTACCAGGCAGGCTGTGAGTTAGCACCCAGTGGGCACACCTGTCTCCAAAGGATAGCCTGAAATTGGCAAGGCTGCCGTGACACACCCCTCACATCAGCCACCCGACTGTCATGGCCAGGCTGTTACACCATCGTGGCCCCTGTTAGCAGCTAATTGGGTAAACTTAAGGCACAGGCTCACATCCCAGAACATAGCTGGCCCTACAGCACAATACCCTGCATGATACCTGGTCATTGCCACCATCCCTCTCTCAGACCACTGCCAGCCAGATGTATCTCCCCTGCCAGGCTCCACTCCCAGGATATTTAGGCTGCCAACTCCTTTGTTCAGGAGAATGCAAAGGCTATAATTTGGGCACAGCTGACAGGTTGGGCTATTGCTCTTATGGCTGGAGAATGGTCCTTGTTCTCGTTCTTTCCAGCTTTACTCATCTCATCAGAGTACACTCCCCACAAGGCAGCTGTTGTCTTTCTAAATTTTGAGGGAATTCAGTGCTACAGAGTGCAGGTCTTGTAACATGTCAGATTCTGGATGTTTGGCTCAGTGTGCACACTGTGCTTTTCAGATTAGTACTGGAGCCACTACAATTATGGAGGCATGCTTCTGCAAAGAGATCAATATTTTCAATTATTTTCTTTAGTCAGTTAATTAAGCACTGTGTTTGAAAGTGATGCATTTTCTTGTGTGAACTCTCACCTTTTTTCGCAGAGTCAAAAATCATTACTTTAGCTTTACATTGGTAATGTTTATGAACATTCATTTGGCACCCAGAGCTGATAAGAAATGCCTGCAGTATACTGAACTACAGAAGTACATTTTGGTTAGGATGGGTACTGCCAGAGAAAGCCCTGACATCTAGTGACTGAAGGCTGGTAGGAACTGTAAATCCCCAAAGAGCTGAAACCACACTATTTTTTTTTAATTCATGGTGCTTTGCCAACAGGATACGGCTCTGTTACAGCATTGCAGTGAAGTGGTTAGGGTCAGAATTGCATTTAGGCACAGTCATTGTTGGATAACTGCCTGCCCAGCCACATTCATTCACATATAGTACATATGTTTATAATGCATTTTGAGGCCTCTGTAACATGGTTTTGAAACCAAAAGAGAGAACAATAAAGATTTAACCAACCAGCATAGCTGGTTCATTTCCCAGTCTCTGAACTCTATCCAGAAGACACAGCCAGACATGGCTTGAAGAAAGAGCCCATAATCCAGAGAATGAAAGAAGAAGATGGAGAGAAAAGGAGTTTTCAGGACACCGGTTAAGAAAAAAAACAGTCTTGCTTTCATATGGGACTAAGGAGTCTACAGATGTGCACAGGATGAAACATCCTCAGCTTCAGGCATACATTTTTCAGGAAATCACTAACTTCCAGTGCAGCCCCTGATATTGGTCTGTCAGATAGAAGAGATCTGAAATTGCATTTCCTCTTCACATAATATTCTCCTGATACTTTAAGAAAATGGCTTTATAATACTCTTGTACATGGATCCTAGCAATCAGGACATATATGGCTGCAAAATTAAGATTCTTGTAAGATGCAATTTTATAAAATCTGCTTCAGGGCACAGATACACAGAGTACAGGGCAGTGCTGTGCAGTAATGTATCATACAAGGAGAGGAGGAGAGAGCTGTGGTGATTCTACCTGGAGAAGAGAAAGCTCAGGTGGATCTTCTGAATGTGATGTTGAAGAGTGGTAAAGAAGACGGAGTTAGGATCTCCTCAAGGATTTCCAATGACAGGACAAGAGGCACTGAAAGCTAATTGAAATAGAGAAAATCCCATTTAAATGTAGAAAATGCTTTTTCTTTTTAATGCGAAGCTGACTGAGCATAGGAACAGGCTTTCCAGAGAGGTTGTGGAGTCTCCATCACTGGAGATATTTAAAATCCACTTGGATATAACCCTCTGCAAGATGCTGTAGCTGACTCCAGATTGAACTAGATGTTTCCAAAGGGGTCGTCCAGTCTCAAACTGTGGTTCTGCGGTCTGTAAACAAGCAGTGATATGTCAGCTCTGGGACAAATCAGCCAGGCTGAACTTCTGGGGTGCTGTGCTCATCCAGATTAGGTTTTTTCAGTGCCACCTAACACAATTAAACAACTTCTGACACTCAAGTGTATGCTACTTGCATTAGAGTATTTAGATCTATCACCTCTTTCTATTAAGATCTTTATTGCTCCACACCAGAGTCCTACAAATGGCCTTGTACACCTGGAAAATGCCCTCAGTTTGAGCTTTCTTCATCTAGTTCTGACTGCTCTCAAGTTTTGTATGGCTTTCTAAAGGTCTGGAGGTCCTATGTGAGAGATCAAGAAACTGGACACTTGTGAACATTATGCCCAAATGCAGTATTATTGTCTGATCATTATATTATTACTAAAGTAACTTTTGGGGACAAAGCACACATTTGACAATCTTTCTCCATTACAGAAACCACGCTATTAGCTGCAAAAATGTAAGCTGAATAATATGAAGTGTTATCTTCCAATTAGAACTAGGTTTCTAAAAATGACCACTCCTTCTATTAATCAGTTTTAAGCGTACTTCAGCAAATATGGGCAGAAATACTCTACCTAGCATAGAAAAATTCAAAAGACAGAAACACATTAATGCAGACGAGTCTCCTTTTTTAAGTGACAGCTCTGTCATATACCTCGGATTTAGTTAGCATATGAAGAATATGGGGTGAAACTCCACCCCTACTGAAATTACGAACAAATAGGCCATGGTTTTATGCATGAACAGTAACTGGAAAGACTTAAAAGTCATAAGTATTCATTTTGCTTAGAATTTATGATGAAACATGGGTATGTGAAATGCTTGGTTTGAGAAACACTTAGAGAATTTTGAGAGCATTCATTTTACCCATTTGGTAAAATTTTTGGCCTAGATTCTTGTCTCATAATAACCTTGAATAGGATGGTGCTTGCTAGCGCATTGAGTTTAGTCTTCTCTTATAGTGAATGACTGCTTAAGAAAAATATCCTGTGTTCACTTAACTGGGGACATCCTAAATGCCTCGAAGCAAAACCCATTCAGTTTCCTAGTTATTACTGGCATTTTAAAAGCATTGTGTCATTTCTGCACTAGTACATTGGTAGAACTGAAAAAGCAAACTGACTGAAATAACACAGCCTAGCATTAAATTAATAGGAAAGAGCTACCCCTTATAAATCAGAGCAGTTATCCAGAAAGGTTGGATGCAGCTGTGCATAAACAGGAAAACTCTGCAGCTGCTCTCCTGTCTAGTGATCCAGTCTGTGAGTGCACTGGCTGACATTAATGGATGAGAGTTGCTCAGTGCTTAGTACAAATCTGTGCCTGGCACTCAGTACCACATATAAGTACCTTACTGCTTTTGGGCCATCCTTGTGGTATTAACAAATAGGTTTGTGACTCTTAAATAAAGTTTCTTTCTGTTCAAGGAACACTTTTAAACAGTATCAAGGTATTTCTTGTTTGTGAAATATTGTGTTTTCAAGTTGATACCCACCAAGTTCCTGCCTAGAAAGTTTTCAAAACTCACGGTATGTACCAGACATTATTAAAAAAATCTTCACCTTCTAAGTTATGTGCACCTGTCTTTTGATGATGATGTCCAAGTCTTAATTTGAAATGAAAATGGTGCTACAAACGGTCATCTTAGCCCTAGCTGCTGGTCTTGTTGAGACAAATTGCTATGATACAATTTTATAATAGTATAACTTTATGTTATTAAAGAAATCTCAAGCAATGACATCATAATGGAAAAAAAAAAGTGCCTATTTCCACAGGGTCAATTTATTCAGCTGTCTGGTAGACTGAATGTTTTTTTATGAACCCATGCAACAAGTTGCTCCTGGAATAGACCCTTGATTAGCATGGAATCACTGGAGGCTTGAGGCATCTTTTTTTGCCTGAAATGTATCTTTTGCGGGTGAGCACTGCGAAAGTCATCTTTACAGCTCTCATCAATCTTAAAGCACTCTGGAGAGACATTTTAATCCCCATGTACAGATGGTGCAAATATATCAGAGAGAACTGAAAGGACCTCCTGAAAACTAACCAGCAAGTCAGCAGCAAAAATTGTTATATGTAGATTCCTCCCTAACCTAACCTACTTATCCAGACATGCTATTTCTCAAAACATTGCTAGTTTGAAATAATTGCCAAGCATTTCCTTTGCTTCCCTTCTTGCTCTGATCCTCATGGGCTAGGTACAAGGTTATCCTTCCAGTCTTAGGCAGTCAGGAGTGATACAAATTGACACATTCCTAAGCAACTGACTGATTCTGTGGCTGTCTGGATTTCTGCATCTAGGAGACAAAGAAAAGTAACCACAGTGATTGTGCATGCATTAGTCTATGCAGTGGCTAATGAATTAAGGTAAATTAGTTATTACCTTCTCATTCCCTAGAGAACTATATAGTCACTTCAGACTGGTGAAACTCTTTTTTCAGCTTGTACCATGTGTGTGAATCCAGCTATATATCAGTAGTTCATGTTCAAAGACAGGAGAAAGAAAACCGTCATCACAGACTTAGCCTCACTAACAACTTGCTTTCAAAGTGGCATCCCTATGGTAGGTAATGGTAGAAAGAAACCTCTATATTCCTTGTAAACATATGCAGCTATGGTAGCCCAAAAGGATCCAATACAGCTTCAACAATGGCATGTTGTGTTTTCTAGGCTGAAATGAATTTTTTCTAGAGTTTGGCTATAAAAGTAAAAGTCTGCCTGAAATCATTTTACAGGCTTCTATTCCCTTGGATAATCCCTTCTGCCTTTGTGGTAGAAGTAGCCTGACTCTTTCTCTAGTGCTACTCCTCAGACTTGCTTTTGCAGTACAAAAAAATCTCCCAATCAAACGATCCCTTCAGATCAGGCTAAATGTCCAAGCTAAGTGATGTTGTTCTGGTAAGAGTAGGATTACTTCCCCATTTTAATATGAACACATTAAAACAAGAAAATGCAACATCTCCTGTATTTCCTCAGAAATTCCACAACAGAGCAATTCCCTACTCTTCCCTGGTTCAGCATATGAGTATAGAAAATGTCCCCAGAAATCCTACCAGTGCATTTGGTGAGCACACGTATGGTTCTCTAGTGCATTAAAATAAAAGATGATGCCATTCACAGGCAAGGTCACAAGTCAAACCATAATTTCAATGGCAAATAATGACAAATAATGCTAGTTAATTAGGAGGAAGAACAGTAAAAGATGTTTTACTAATATTAATGTCTTTTTTAAAAAGTTTAAAATAGGAAGGAAAGGGACGTTATGTACTCTTAGGCATGTGTATGTGAAAAATGTGGTAACTATTTTTTTAATGTTATTAGCTAGATTCTCATTGTTAATTTAATGAGGTGTGGTGATTCATTTTAAAGCTGTTTTAGCAGATGAGGACCTGGTTTTAATATTGAACACAGTAGAAACTGCAAGAAAACAAACAGTATTGTTGTAGATCTTGCTGCACAGGGACAAGATTTTGAATAATACAGGTCAGGATTTAAGTTCTGATTTTGATACCAAGGTTAAGTGGCTTAATTCTTAAATATTCTCCTGGTGTCTGCCTGTTGTGGTTTTAGAAGTTCCCCCGTTCTTTCTTTTTCCCTAAAGGAATTTTTCCCCATGTCTTGTTGCTAAGGAACAAATTGCTGGGCACTTAAGAGAAAACAAAGGGACTGGCCACAGGGGAGGGTCCAGCCAGCTGCCCTCTGTGCCTGAGCTTCTCATTGGGCAGAGAGGCTGCGAGATTGGAACTCGGGACGGGAAGCAGGCACAGCCTGGCTCGGTGTGCTCTGGCATCCGGAGGGGAGAGACAGAGGCCGTACTGCTGCCGCTTCTCTACTGCTGCCGCTGCTTTTCTGCCGCTGCTGCTGCTTCGGTTCTCTGCTGCTTCTGCTGCTGCTGCGGCTGCTGCTGCTGTGAGTTTTTTGCTACACTGTAGCCGCGGCACCCCCTGCCTGCCGAGACGTCCGGAGGTCCTGCCGCAGCTCCGGAGTTTGGTACATCTCATCCACAACGCGGGATTTGGATCCATCTCTCCTGCTCCAGCCTGCTGTTCCCGAGGTCCCTCTGCCCTCACAGGGTCTGTGCAGTGACTTCCCCTCCGCCATCACCGCGTGGTGCCGAGCTCGCTCCGCAGCGCCCCCTGCAGCCGCGGGGGAACATCGCACCCGCCCTGCTCACCGGGAGAGGCTGCTCTGGCTCTGCTCGGTTTGGTATCACTGCCACAGTTACTGCTGTTTGTTTGCCTTGTTATATATATCTGTTAGTAAAGAACTGTTATTCCTGCTCCTCATATCTTTGCCTGAAAGCCCCTTGATTTTAAAATTATAACAATTTGGAGGGAAGGGGGTTACATCTTCTATTCCAAGGGAGGCTCCTGCCCTCCTTAGCAGATACCTGTCTTTCAAACCAAGACACTGCCACACATGGTGTTAGTACATTGTATCTCAGGCAGTTTGTTTACCAACTGCTCTTATATTTTCTTCAATGATCACGTCTTCTGGGTCCTCTGCACTTGCTGACTGCTCTCCTATTTAAATGTGCATCAAAGCACATTCTTGCAAGACTTTTTCAGCACTTTCCAAAAGATATCTGTGTTTGTGCAGAATCTGTGGTCTGTCTTTGTCACATATCCCTTCATAGCCCTTCTAAGGAACAGAGGAAGCTAGTCCTTGTGTTTATCAGCCAGGGATTCCTATAGCTAATAAATGTTTTTCACCCACTAAGGAGAACATTCTGCTTATGTGCCTCAGTTTGTTATCTTCTTTTCACCTGGTGTTAGTATCTGACCCTTATTCTTTTTGAAACAATGCGTTTCAAATTTTTTACATTTATATATTTACACATCTCTGATGAGTAAATGTGATATATTCACAGAATCACAGAATCTTCTGGGTTGGAAGGGGCCCACAAGGATCATGAAGTCCAACTCTACAGTGAATGGTCCATGTGGGGATCTAACCAGGACCTCGGTGCTATCAGCACAATGCTTTAACCAACTGAGCTAAGGAAGGTTGGATATTATTGAATAAAACCTTCATTGCTGGTGGTATCTCAGATGAACCAGAAGTGCTCCACAGAGAAATTACAGACTTGGACTATGCCTCTGAATGACAGGAGGAGCATATTAAGCAGTTCTCAAACTATGGCAAGAAAATAAAAAAAGGAAAGTATTGTTCTGGCAAGACTGAAAGTTACATACTCTGTGAATAACATAGCACAAATTAACTGAAGAATGTCTCCATTTGAGTAAATGACAATGTAGGGACTAACACAAATAATAGTACTTCAGAAACAGTACTACCAAAACTAGAGAGATTCCTGGAAAAGTTTACATGCTTTTCCATATTCCACTCACACGTCTTCAGTAACTGTGTTGTCTAAGGAGTCACTTCAGAACACTGAAGGTGACTAAGAGAAGTGACATGTTGTGCACCATGGAGAAGAGTGCACAAAACATCTATTCTGCATAATCTGACTCCAAACAGGTTTTTTAAATCATTTGATGTCATATGAGAAAGATCAGTGAAAAGTGCTTTGTTGACTTTGCTTGTGTAGGAACGACTTCAAGAAAAGAAACAAAAACTTCTAAATTATTATTCATATACAACATTTCAAGCTTTAAAATCTTCAGAAAATCTGCTTTGCAAATGACTGGGAAGACTTAAACAAAGCTGTCTACAACCATACATGAGTTTAAAATAATGCTCCTGTAATGGTACAGAAAATGCATTCTGATCTCATAAGAAACACTTTGCAAAGCCTGAGTTGTCACTGATGATTCAGTAAATCATATTTAGCAAACTGAACACAAAATTACTTACTGATGACATAATACAATTTACTGTACAGAAATCACTACAAGGTACCATGAGAAATAAATTGCAGATCTTGTATGACATTCTGGTTTACAAAGATATTGTCAAAGGAAGACAGAAAAATTTCCTCCTTTAGGAAATCTGTTCCCAAAGGTTATCAGAGAGCCCAGCGCATAGTGAATACACTGGTCTTTGCTCCAGGACCAAATACATTGTAGCATTTTAGTTACAGGGCACTTCTAACACACAAAGAGAAAATAAAAATGTTTGATTTACTGTGCTCTGTTATGGTTCCTGGACCCTATGCTACCTTTTCTGGTAGTCAAAAAATAGGTCTTAGGTCTGTACTACACATATGCTGGAGGAACTTGTATTCACACTGCATTTGAGGTGATCTTGTTGGAACACTGTTGCATGACTTTCATAAGGAGAAAAACTGTTTAATTTTTGAGATTCAGCCCAAAAGAAAGTATACATAAAATACAACCTCTTCAGCAATTAATTCCCTAATTTATACACCTACAGATTTCTTCATTCTATCTGCAACCTGTCCTAGAAAGTCACTCAGTCTTAATTTAGAAGTGTTTACGGTAGCAAGTCTTTCCCACCACTAAAACAGGTTTCACTAGTCAGTAACACTCCCCGTCAAAATAGCATAGTACTCCTGCCTCAGTTACAAGTTCTAAACTTCATCTGCTGTTGTACTTCTCTGTTATACTTGTAAGCTGGGTTTCTGCTATGCTCCTTCTAAACAGAATATAGGTTCTTGTCTTCATGAAACTTTTTAAAGAATATTATTTAAAAAAAACCCCATCGACTTACTACATGTTGCTGAAAGCTGATTTAATACCAGGAAATCTCTAAAATGGTTAGTGTGTTCTGGATTGGGGTACAGAGAATGGGGTACAGTTTATTTACTTATGAGTCATAAGTAAATAAAGTGCATTTTCTACTGAATAGGTACCATGGACAAGCTGAGTTATGGAGAAATAATTTTACCCAGATATATTAAAATAAAGGTGTTTTTGGAATAACAAATTTCTGTGGAGATATCCAAAGGGAACGTACTCATACGTATGACGTTAAAACTCAGTATCATTCTGTTCTGAAGTGATAATTCATAAATTTTGAGATTTTTTCACGTTTCTCACAAATTAATTGACGTAATCCTTGAGATTAGATATAAGTCTCTTCAGGGCTGAATGATTGTGTCTAATGGACAACGGACTTTTTAAAAAGCTCTAAATTTACAACTTCACGTGGATTTTGGTTTTTCTAGCTCTTTCCTTGCACACTTGAAGTGTCTCCATATTCCTTCCTGCCCTTGCTTCCACATCTCCCTTTTTGTGTTTGAGTTTTATGAAGACCATCTTGCTTAGCCATGCAGGCCACCTGCTGTCTTTGCATAAATTCCAGTACACAGGGATGGAAGTTTCTTGAGCTTGAGGAAGGTAATACTTGAATATCACCAGGACTCCTCTTTTCTTCAAAGAAGAGGATTCTTCCCAGCGGTACCTAAATAGGTCAAAGTTTTTTCTCCTGAAGTTCAGGACCATGGTCCTGATTTTTGTCTTATTCCCACCTCTCAGTATCCTGAACTCTGATGTTTCATGCTTGCTGCAGCTGAAGCTGCCCCCAGTTTCCACATTCCCAAGCAGACCTTTGTTTGCAAGTACAGTGGACCATGTACCCATATTGTTTCCTTGATCACTCATGTCATCAAGGCACTTCAGAAACCTCCTGGATGGCTTCACATCACACCAAAATCTTTGCTTGCCTAACAATCCACCACTTACTTCAGTTTTGTTCATCCTCTCCTTCCTCCATCAGTCTTAATTTAGAGCTCTCCTCACCAAAATGACAGCTCGTGGCTTCACTTAGTCAGTTAGATCTCATCTCTTTCAATAAAACATCCAGTTATCAATGATGGCTAATAAATCCTCTGAAGTTTATAGGGAACCTCCACTAAGTATGTGGTTGCTGGAAGCCACATCCAAATGAACTAACCAAACTATGTGCTATACTCTATAGTTTGAGAACATTTTGTTTTCTTTCTCACTGTAACACAGTGGGTGCTGAAGGCATTTTGGATGTTTTAAACTGCTCCATTTTCCTTGCCTGAAATGTGGTCTCTTTAGCAACAAGATACTATGAAAATCTCCAGTTTCAGAAAAATTTTCCACATACTGAATTTAAAAAAGGGCAAACATACAGTGTTTTATTGTTAGCTTATATTTATCATAGCCCATGGAAAAGAGAATTAAAGAAACCTCACAGTGACCACATCTTTCTCCACAAGAAAACTGACTATATCCAAAGTCTTCTTGGCGGGTGACTGTCTAATGCTGGTCTCCTAAGTATCCAGTGTCAGAGAGTCCACAGTGTCCTCAGACAGCCTGTTCCGGTCCTCACTCTGCTCATGGATAGTGTTTTGCCACCTGGGATTGAGCTGCAGTGCCTACAACCTCAGCCTGCTAAAGACAGAACAGTTTGTTCTATTTATTACCTTTTATATATTTAAAGAGTGTTATCACCCCCTCCAGCCACTCCTTCTCCAGTCTAAACATTCCAAATTCCTTCGGCATATTTTTTTCCATAGATCATGCTTTCTAGACCTCTGATCATTCTTCCAGTTTGTACTTTTTCCAAATGCTCTATGCAAGAGCTCCTTGAAAACATAGCATTGGCTCCTGCTGTGGTCTTATCCATACCTTCTAGATGAAACCTATGTTTATACATCTCAGAATGATATTTCTTTCCCCAGCTATAAGAAATTATTGTTTCATGCAGATTTTTATAACCTTCTGAGCTGTTCATGAAGAATTGTCACCCAATCTGTTGATCAGATTATTTACACAGACTATTCTATATGCCTGAGTATGTTTATTCACTTACATCCTAGTTTTTGGACGGTTTCCTGTTTATAAGGATTGTGTGTTACTCCTTTTAGTGTGATTGAGGGTCATCCAAACTTGGTGCTAGCCATAAAAATAATAATTTTACTCTCTATCACATGTTATTCTTTGGTCTTGCACTGATGTTGCTATAGTTTGCTAAGACCAAACTTCTTAACACTGCTTATGAGAATGTTATATGAGAAACTGTCAAAATTCTGACTGAAGGCAAGAGGTATCTGGCATCTATTGACTCTCTTTTGTCTACAAACTGTACTACTCCATCGCAAGAAGCAGCAAAGTTAGTTGGGAGAGGTTTATTCTCAACAAATCCATGTTGGCTGTTAGTTACCTCCTTGTTATCTTCCAAGCGCTTACAAATAGTTTAGCTGATTATTGTTCCAGTACTTTTCCAGAACTGAAGATTATTCCTCTTCAAATCCCTGACACTTTCTTTCTTCCGAATTCTGAACATAGGCTCTATATTTGCTCTTTTCCAGCCTCTTGAACTTCAATATTCCCTAATGTACTCTCAAAAACAGTTGTTAGTAGCTTGGAAATTATTTCAGTCAGTTTTTTAATCAGGTGACTTACAACAGGCTCAGCTGATTTGACAACATCCCAGCTGGATGATAATTCATCAAAATTAGCAGGTCTTCCTAGTCTAGCTACAATTCCTCTCTTTCTATTACTGATATTAACTGTGATAAACTTCTAACCACAGTTAATCTTTACATAGCAAATCACTTCCCTCATGGATCCATGCTTTCTTATTGCCACCATTTGTAAGATTTTTAGAGGTTTTATCTCTTTTTCAAATGTTTCAGAAAAGATAAAAAAACTTAATCCTTTTACAAATAAATAGATCAAGATGTAATTCAGATGTCATTTATACCAAAATGGACCAAGAGCTGGTCATTGTTCTTCAGGTGAGGGAAAGCAGAAACAGCTGCCAGAGAAAAGAAACTAGTTTGAATAACAAATTATTGTTACTTACCATTCTAGTAAACAAGTAGGATTTAGTGCAACTGGGTTTCATTACGGAGCAAAGTATTGCTACTACTGAATATAGTTTGTGTCACTTAGCAACTCTTCCAGTGGTAAGTATTATTTCAAGAATACAAAGGTGTTAAATAAAGAAAAAGATAACTAGATGGCTTACACTGCAGTCTCATGCACTTCATGGAGAAGTGCTCACTATTTTTATATTAAAAAAACCCCACAGTTAGTTAAAAATAAAATGTCCAAAAGACAGAGGAATAATACATGTTAAGCCAACTTTTTCAGGATCCATAAATCCTTGGATAAATCCTTCTGATGGGAAAATCTTTAAATCTTCAGCTTCTAGGAAAAGAAAGAATGTTGATTCTGGCACCAGCTGCTACCCATCTACCTATCATTTTTCATGAGTTACCAAAGATGAAGCCACTTAGACACACATGTTAAAATTCCTCCTTTTGGAAATGTATAAAAACCTGTCAGGTTTGCTTAGAGAATTATAGCTTTACTAACCTATTGTTTACCTAAGAGAGAACCCTAGCCAAATGAAAAACTGGAGGTATCTTTTGCAACTCTTTTCCTATTGCATCGCTGCAGTCTGCTTTAGGGACTTGATTTGGCTAAAGGCTTTTTTTTTTTGTCACAAGAACTGCATTTTTGTCACAAGAACTTCCTACAGCATTAGAAGCTGGAGGCAGAGTGGCTGGAAGACTGCCTGGGAGAAAGGGACCTGGGGGTGCTGGTTGACAGCAGATGAACGTGAGCCAGTGTGTGCCCAGGTGGCCAAGAAGGCCAATGGCCTGTATCAGTAACATATATCCTGGCTTGTATCAGCAACAGTGCGGCCAGCAGGACCAGGGCAGTGATTGTCCCTCTGTGCTTAGCACTGGTGAGGCCACACCTCAAATCCTGCATCCAGTTCTGGGCCCCTCAGTTCAGGAAGGACACTGAGGTGCTAGAGCCAGTCCAGAGAAGGGCAATGGAGCTGGGGAAGGGTCTGGAGCACAAGTCCTGTGAAGAGCAGCTGAGGGAGATGGGGGTGTTTATGCTGGAGTAAAGGAGACTCAGGGGTGACCTTATGACTCTACAACTACCTGAAAGGAGCACCTTCTCCCAGGCAGGCAGCAACATGGCCTGAAGCTGTGACAGGGGAGGTTTAGGTTGGACATTGGAAAGATTAGACACTGGGTGATTAGAGTGATTAGATATTCAGATTACAGGGATATTTGACATTGGAATGGACTGTCCAGGGTGGTGGTGGAGACGCTGTCCCTGGAAGTGTTTAAGGAAAGACCAGATGTGATGCTTAGTGCCATGGTGTATTTGACATGGTGGTGTTAGGTAACAGGCTGGAATAGATGATCTCAGGGGTCTTTTCCAACCTAATTGATTTTGTGATTCTCTAAAGCTTGCCTCTGTGAGAATGCACCAACCATTGGTTTTTATCAGGCAACCTTTTATTAGGTTTTTATTAGTCAACCTTGGAGACACACTCAGGGCTTTCTGAACTGCCCCAACTCATGCATTAGTCAACCTTGGAGACTCGTGCTGCACAGTAGCACTGGGGAGTTACAGCCATTCATTGTGCAGGACAACCCCCATACTTTCTCATCTCACTGTTTATTGCTTTCATGACAGTCACTGAAGGCTGCCCTTGTTCTGCATTCCTGACTATAGCCTAGAGGTACTCCTCTAGGAAATAGGAGCTCTGAGGCTGAATTCCTTGAGACTCAGAGAGAAATTAGGTCTGTGACCTAGGACCAAGAGGCTATTTGCTAAAGTTAGCATTCATGTCTTTAGAAAAGGATGCCCAGCCTGAAGAAGGAGCGTGTCCATCTGCCACCTTTGCCTAGTATTTCTAGTCAAATACCTTTAAGTGCCTGCTTTCCCAGGCAGAGAAATACAGACTTACTCTTCAGTCAGAATCTCATGAATAACCAGCTTTGTGTGTCTTGACAGGAGAGATAATCTCCAGTCACCTGCTGTACTGGATAGTTCAGAACTGTGCCTTGAATTGCCAGTAAAAATAGGGCCAGCTAGGATTTCTACCAGTAAAATTATTTCTTTTGTCAAATCATGTTCAGGAACTCTGAATTTCCAGGATTCAGGTTTCACAAGCAATTCTGCCATATGGAAGGGCTGGGAATTCCTGGGCTTCCAGTATCTCTCTCCTGGTCTGAGGGCCAGGGCTCTCAAGGCTTCCAGGCACCTTCACCCATGAGGAGGAACTGACTGTGGAAAGGAAACATTCTTTCCAGGAAAATACTTTTAAAATCAAGTTTTCTTACTGTTTTATAGAGAAGATCTTTAAAAACACAAAAATGGTTTCCAGAGAGAGGGACATTCTCTTGAAGTTTTGATCAACAGTAACTGGAAATGAACTGAGGGAACAACTAGGGAAAAAGGGTATGGGAGGACTGTCAGATTTTCTGGTACATTCCACATTCTAATAGCTAAAGATTTATAGTTTTACAAATGTAAGCCACATATGTGACATTTTCTTTGCCAGGTGTCTTCCTTTGGCTGAATATGTTTCTAAAATATCAGACAAAATAGTTCAGCTCTTGCTGAAAAGCAGATAGAGAAAATACTGACTTACTGATCACTAATAAAAAACATCAGAGTGAATAAAAGCCTTAAAAGAACTCTCATTTTCATTTCCCCAGGAGAGAGAATGAAGAAAAATATTGGATGTTTATGCATGCTGGTTATATTTCTTCCATAGTATCCAGGGTACCCACCCACCCTGTGTTACTAAATGGAAAAGATCAAAATAAAATAACAACTTGGAGCAGAGAAAGAAAGACCCTGCCGCTGGTCAGAACCAAATTTAAGATACTCCTAGGAGCTGAATGTGTTTAAAATCCATGTCAAAATACTGTGTGCAGTACAGTGCATAATGTTCGTATCCTGCATCATCAATATATCACAATTGTGGGAATCACATCATTACCTGTAGACCATGAAATTATCTATTCCCAGCATGATTCACTGGACATCAGGAAAATCTGCAAAGGACCCAGGGGTCCTGAAGGACAACACTGGGGTCGGTGCTCCCTTTTTTGCAACAGACTGTGTTTTGAGAGGGTTTATTACAGCCAGGTAGCTGCACACAGCATGTCAGTTCCAGCCTCACTTCAGGCCAAAAACAGCTCCTGTAATTCAGAGCTGGAAGAGGGAAAGACAGGCACAACTGGATTGTTTATTGAGTTATCAGAGTCTGGCACGACAGGCATTAAGCCAAAGTTAAGAAGCTCAGCCCTGCCGAGCTGCCTAGGTCTCTGCACCAAGATCCCCAGTGCTTTTGAACATGACAGTGCATCCAATGGGGCAGTGGTTTCACACCATTAAATGTTTTGCCCACATCAAGTTTCCATGCAACCTGGAATATTCAGGAGCTCAACATCAGCAGCCAGGAGTTCCAGGGCTCAGCTCTGGCCTGTCAGAATTTATTTGCTTGGAAGATGTATACCAGAGGTTCAACACAGAAGTTTCTGCCAGTTTCAGCCTTCATCTGGTCTGGCCAACATGTTCCACTACCATTATCCGGGATAACTCAATCTCATAACATATTGGATAACAGAGAAGTGACTATAGAGACATGAAAATTCATTGCTCCATGCAGCTACTTGAAGGAGAGAGGTAGAGCAACAGTAGTTTAATTTACGATCATATGATCCAGCACTGGAAAGTACTTCTTGCGTCACTGATTCAAGTCCCCTTCTACCTAAACCACTTCATCTAATCCTGTTCATAAATGTATCTTAAAATTGGTTAGATTTCTAGTCCATGGTTAGATTTCTAGTCCATGCCCCAGCCCCAGGAAAGTAATTACAGAACAGGATTGTTTTGATTATTTGAATTATTATGGTTTCCAGACCAAATTCCTGGCTGGATTATGCATAATAGTTCTTGTGCCAACATTGTTCTTTAACTTAGATATCCCTTTCCTTTCCATATTATTTAATCTCTTGATGTATTCATAGTCAGTAATTAAAAGGACAAAATAAACAACTCTTTTATCTACAATTGTATTTCTCCAAAGATATATTATACAAATTCCAATTCAAAGGAAACCCAAGAGAAGGTGATATCTTGGCATCAGGTTAAGAAAATATTCTCATTGTCAAGCTGGGACAAATAAGTGAAATATGTGTGCTGGCAAACTCCTATTATCTCCCAACCCATGCATATTATCCATCCTACTCATTGTTGCCCTCATCCAAAGAGCAGTATTTTAGTGCTCCTGAACGCTGGGAGACACTTTTCTGCCAGAGAGGATCCTGCAGAAGGCCCTGGAACTCTTCATGGGAGGCAGAGGTGCATTCAGGTCCATCGGCACATCAAAATGGGCCAGCTGGGGCATTCTAGGCCTGTGTAAAATGAATATACCTGTAAGAACAAGTAAACTCTTTTCAAGGGAAGCCATGACACTGTCCTGGCCTTTCTTTTTTTCCTTTTTTATTTTTCTTTTCATATGTGTATGTGTTAAGAACAGGTTGTAGCTGTTTTGAGATACCGGTATTAAACAGGCTCAACTGAGCCAATTGGGAAATTAATCATTTGATTGTTTCCATTTATTTCAGTGCATTTTGAATACCTGACAGACAACAGTGACACAGTTCTTGATTCACTTGATATAGAAACAGGCAAGTTTCTTTGGAAGTATTGGCCATCTGACTTCAAGGGAGAAATCCTTTCACCTACTCCTGCAAAACAACAGTGTTCAGTGCGCTTGAAGTGTTTTCTGTAGCTTTAAAGTCTTTTATAGAACCTGCAAGTTCTTTGGGAAGGGGGTTGTTTTCCTCAAAGCTTGACTCAATATGTCAGTCAGTAGAGATGTCATTACTTTTAAGCTGATGGCATGTGAATTATAAGGGCACATTATTTTCTTTACCATTTGGGGTTAAATCAAGTTAAATAAGCCAAGTAAATCTTTAAGTGGGACAAGGAACGCTGGGATAGAAACCACCTGCTGGTCAAGCTATTCCATCCTTCCAAATAATCTGAAATTTGCAATTTTTGTAATAGTTTAGATTAAAGTTGGGAAAGAAAGAAGCCTCTACCCCAAAACTGCTACAGCATGATTCTTTAACAGTCCAATTTATGCTAAAGTAGAGATTCCAAAAGTGCCTAAGTAGATTCAAAGACGAAACTGCAAAAAATCTTGGAGTTTTCTCAATAAGTGTCCAGTCTTTTCTTCCAGGAGTAAAATATAATTTGACCCCTTTAATCAAGGATGCTATTTACTTTAAAAAAATGACTGTGTTTGAAAAATGTGTTGATATAGGCATTTTTTTTTCTTTTGGTTTTACAACAAAGGATGACTCTGTAAGGACTTTTTGTAGTCTTGGCATACATGTAAGCAGAATATACAGGCTGCTCCCAGCAAGGCCTGTAAATGGTTTCCAGTTCCTACTTTTGTTTCAACTGGCATCAGCAGAAATACATTATAATCTACTTTACAAGTTAAATTTTATTTATTGCTTTTAGAAAAATGACCTTACTATATAAAATATATAACTATCTTAGCTCATATTGTGTACAGAAGCTCAAATAGTCTTTGCCACCGACACAGAATGTCAAAAATTAGAAACAGATGGCAATTACTAGGAAAAAAGATGATTTTTTAGAGGATAATGAATGCAGTGAATTCCAGAGCACATAGAGTAGTCTTTTCCATGAAAATTAATGGCTATTATAAAGGCATTGTGTTCAGTGAACTCGCGTATCGCTGACTTACCTACAAAGTGAAGCAATCAATTTTTAAAGGCTGACATAATTTAGAAGTTTGTGAAGGGGTCAGTTTGACTCATAGGAACCTCAGATTATACTAGATATTTTCTTCCACCTTTTTTTGCAAGGTTATGCCTCTTGCTTTTCTCTATTTCTCTGTTTCCCCTTACTCCATTAATCATTTATACATATATGATTTTTCCTATAATGCTTGTCAAAAATGAAAATATATAAATATTTTCAATCGTGGATTGCATATTTATAAATGCCAAAGATTATATTATGTTTCCCATCTTACTGCCCAGAACCTGTTGCACTTTCTGTTCATATCCATCGCATGCTCTGTAACAGGCCTTTATTAAATGGTAAGGTGCTCTCTTCAGAATGTTCCACCTTTGGTACCTTTTTCAAGCAGAAAGGAACTTATACAAAACCCTCTCACATTCTAATGTTCAGCAAAAACATTTTCATAAATAAACAATTCACAGTCATTTCTGCTCAGCTTATTCAGAAGTTTTGGACACACAGATTCCTGTGGACATTTCTCAGCCAAAAAGTGGTTGTTTTTTTTTAAAAAAAAAGACTTTCTGTGTGTATCTTCATAGATTTTAGGTGTCTGCAAGACTTTCATTTCCTTGCTACTGTTATTTTCTTAGTTTACTGAAAGGTTATTTAGTTTGGCAGACGATGTGTGTTTTGGTTTAAAAGACAGGTA
>VZRF01006105.1:0-26105 GCA_013396875.1 Vireo altiloquus
ATGTTTTGGTTTTCTTTTCTTTTCTGTCGAGCCACACCTATGGAAAGAGTCTTTTGAAGCTTAGATGGAAAAAAAAACCAAACCCTGCTGCAAGCCCAAAACACAATCATTTCCCCTGAAGTGTTACTGCAACAGGTTTAGAAGATGGACATCCAGGGAGATTCCACTACTGAAATGTCTTCTTTGTTTGCTTAATGCCTCCTGTTGTTTGCTTTCTGGGTGAGTGAGAAGTGTTTCACTTGTTCCAGCAAAAATCAGGGGCTCACCACGTTTGTTGCTGCACATCCCCGTGGTGAAAGTGGGACCTGGTCTGGCAACAGCACAGGAGAGATGGCAGAGAGGAGAGCTGTAAAATGATAATAACACAAAACAAAGTGCCTGGAGTCACACAGCCAGAACCTGGAAGGGCACTAAGATCTCCTAAACCCCAAACCAGTCCTGTGATGTGGTGACTGGGCAAACACAGGTTCCTACTGTGAGAAATTCTTGAGTTCCCTTCATGGGAAGAACAATTTTACTCTTTCTAAGGAGCTGGGAAGATTTATCTCATCAGGCTGAAAGAACATCTTGTGTAGAGCTTATCTCTGTCTTCTCTGGGCTTTTCTTGCCGTGTCAGCTCCAGCTTGCAGCCTCGCTGAGACCAGACAAAGCCTCCTCCATGTCTCAGCCAGCCTTTCCCAGATTCCTGCAGGGTTTGTTTGTTCCATAATTGCCTGTCCTCGTGGTTTTGATGTCAGCCCCGAACGCTGCAGAGCTCTAACACAGAGCTGTGTCTGCTGTGGGTGTCCAATTCCTGCCCTGGAATGAGGGGAACAGCTGCTTCCTGAGGAAGCAAAGCTGCTCAGATCCTTCCTCCTGGGGCTGGATACACCTCCAGCACCTTGATTTTAAAGAGGCGACCACGGATGGGCAGAGAATCATGATTTAAACGCTGTTTGGATCCTCTCTCAGAGTCCTTGTGGCACCCTTAGCTCCTGCACTGCTGCTCAGCCTCAAGGATTTAGGATTTATCAACGTGAATCATGCACATGTGCAAGTTTCTCCTGCCAACGAGTTTGATCTTGTTGTAACTCGAGCGAGCATTCACTCAGACAAAAACAATTAGCACGAAAGTTGTTGCCTACAAACGCTTGTTCCCACCCCTGATTTATTCACCAGAGGTGGAGCCTCAGCAAGAACCACAAAGAGCAATGAATATTTCCAAGCCCCTGGTGTGTAACACCTCTTCTTATCAAATCAGCCCAGATGGAATGTGACCACAAACTGGGAGAGTGGCTGCTGCTGCTGCTGCTTTCGGAAGGGATAAGCAACAACTTCACACCAGGTCATCCCTATCCCTGCCCTGTCTTCCCAGCTTGGCATCTCAGCACCTCCAGGGTAGCTTTAAAACCTCCAAATTCATTCTGCCACTGGAGTGGTGCCCAGAATTGAGTCGTGTCCACGCAGA
The DNA here is from genome assembly GCA_013396875.1 of Vireo altiloquus. Taxonomy (NCBI): domain Eukaryota; kingdom Metazoa; phylum Chordata; class Aves; order Passeriformes; family Vireonidae; genus Vireo; species Vireo altiloquus. The sequence continues at coordinate 1,448 of VZRF01006105.1, forward strand.
GCCTTTCACACAGTGCTGGATGTCCAGGATTTATCTGCAAGGATTTCCTCGTCCCTGGCTGCTGTGTGACTCCAGAACTGGAGAGCATTCCAGAACTGGATTCCAGAACTGGTGTTTGTTTTGCTGCTCACCCATCTGGTGGCACAAAACTGTCACAGAATGAGCTGGGTTTAGCTCCATCCTCCCTTCAGTTCGGCAGGATTAATGCAGGTTTGAGGCTCTTTCCTGAGCCTGTCTTTGCTGCAGGCCTGAAGGGAAGAGAGGAGCTGTGCTTTGGAGCTGGGAAAGGTCCTTCTGTGGAACTAGGGAACCCTGCTCGTCTCAGGGAGCAAAGAGGAATGCAAACAAGCCAGAACAGACACCTGTAGTTAGGCCTGATATCTCTGTCTCAGACAGAGAACACAGCAGCATCTTCCACTTGTCAGGAGCCTGGGGTGAGAGTCACTCACCCCCTGTTCCTGCTGAGCAGACTCCAGAGAAAGGCACAGGGAGCAGACAGAGACATCTGTCCTGACTTCCCACCCTGTGCTATTTGCGTATTTTACCCAGCAGACCTTTAATGCTCTCTGCAGATCCACTTTGCATTCGTTTCCTGCTGCAGATTTAAAGGAAAAGTAACAGTTTGCACCAGAACCAACACCAGAAACAGCCGAGGGAAGGTCTGTGAGGCTGGGTAATAACTACACTGACACTTTGAAAAGTGAGAATGCTCCACAGCAGCTTGTAGACTCCAATAAAACCCTTGATTTATCAGCAGAGCCAGAGCCCCCCTTGGAGCCAGCATCCTTCATTCTGAAAGGGGATCCTTCATCCCAAACCTGTTTTACAGGCCAGCTCTCCCAAGGAGACAACTTCACCTCTGCCTGCCAGTGCCAGAGCTGTAAATAACCTGGCATTGCCTTCCAGCACCAGCCTTGAGCTCAGCACGTCATGAAAAACTCTTTGATTTGGTTTTTTTTCTCTAATTCTTTATCTTTTAAAGCAAAGTTCACTGTGGAAGTGCTGTGCAGGAAGGGGAGCTGGGTGTTCCTCCTTCCCACAGAGCAGCTTTGAAAAGGGGGAGATTTCTCAAGGGCTCAGCCAGGCTTTGAAGAAAACCATCCCCAGAGATGGATCCAGAGGGATTCCTGTCCCTGCACCACTTTCACTGCGCAGAGAGCAAACAAAACAAAGCCTTGGAAGGGTTTTGGGGCCTTTCTCATGGTGCAGCATGGCTGTGAGATTTTATCTGCACCAGCTGTGGCTGCTCTGTGGACACAGCTCGGAAGAGATGTTCTTTCCCCAGAGTTACCTGCAGGAAGGACACTCTCCTCCCAGCTGGAAATGTGAGAAGTGATTGGAGCAAAATTGCCAGAATTTGCCCAAATTCTGCATTAATCTGAGGCAGAATCCGGGGGGAAATCCACTTGTTAGCAAGCAAGGAATTCTCTCCAGGCTGCTCAGGGAGCTCAGCTCCTGCAGGGACATTTTTTGCAGGGCTCTGGCAGAGTCTCCAGAGGTTTCCACCCTCTGACTCCCCTCTTGACAGAAACTGAGGTGGGAAAATGCAGCTGTGAACCCAGAACCTCAAACAAACCCCCCCTGACTTTTCAGCCATCCCATCCTGGCCCCGCACGGGGATGATGAGCTTGGGACGGTGCTTCCCCAGCTCCCTGATCTCCTCTGGGTGCTGCTGGAGGTTAATTAGCAGAGCTCCCCCAGAGCACAGAGGTGTTCCCAGAGCGTCCAGGGCATGATGCTGCTTGTGCTGCTTGCATCAAGCACTTGCATCACCGTGCAGGGCTCAGCAGCTCCCACCTGCAGGTGCTCCACGGCACCAGGGCTGGGCTCAGCTGCCTTGGGATGTACACTCTGAACTTTCACTGAAGCCTCTGAACTGCCCTAATTAGCTGAGGATCTAATAAGGGGAGCCAGTCTTAGCTTGAAGGTTCTCAGTGCCTGCGTTTCTCAATGTGCTCTGCTCAAAAATTGTCCACATCTGGATTTCCTGGGGTTTTCTCCCCACTGTTGCTGTTTTTTCTGCTCTGTAGGGGTTCCTGCAATGGGGGAGGGAGTGTTGCTGAATTATCTCTCATTAGGATCTTCTGAACCCCAAATCTGGATTTGTTCTGGATGCTCCATCAAGGATTTTTGACCCTGGAAAATCTGAGAAATATGAAGGCAGATGGGAGTTTCCTCTTAGGGAATGAAGCTGAGGCACTGCCTGTCCCTAATTCCTGTGATTCCCTAATTCCCCATCCTGTGACTGTATCTCTGTGCTATACATGGACAGCTAAAGCAACCTTCCAGACAGAAAAAAAAGGTCTTAAAACCATCAGGAAATCACCTCCTGAACCCCTTGGTGTTGTGCTCCACCTCCAGAGCAACCTTCCCAAACCCTTCTGCCCATGCCACCAATTTTTCCACCATTCCAGACTCTCCCTGCACCTCTCTTTCACATTTTTTTCTATGTTTAAGGTGGGTTTTTTGTAGAATTTTAATTTTTTTTGCAGTACCACACAGTGCAGTGCTCCCTTCGCCTCCCCTGCCCTTGCTGGAGCCTGTGCTGGTGTTTCCCCTTTGCCAAACCCAGCTGAGTGTGGGATTTGCATCCTGGCTATTGGGACCATCTCTGTAATTTCCATTTGCAAGTCACAAATCTCGCTCCAAATTGCTGAGTGGCTCTGCTCCTAAAATGGTTGTTACATCCCACACCAGAGGCACCCAAATCACCTTTTGGGGGGTGTTTGAACTGCCAAGAGTCAGGATCTTACAAATAACACTTCCCAAAATTCCTTGGAGACCCATCTTAATTAAAAAGGACTAGAGAAGCAGAATGTTGTTATCAGCACCTTCCAGCCATCACCTGATATTTTATTTTCTTGTCATTTTCTCTGCAAATCTCTTCAGTTTGGGAGTGTCTATATGGCTGTGAGAGTTCTGCCCTTCCCCAAAAATTCCTTCCAGTCTTTCTCTGTAGGATTTCACTCAGTTCTTATGAGGATGTCCTGATTTTTTTGGGGATGAGGAGGGAACTAATTGCTCTGGAGATGAGCTTTTTACTTTGCAAACAATTAATTCCGCCTGGATGCGGCTCTGTGGCTCAGGGACACAACTGGAATTTGGGTGCAATTTCTCACATTGGTTAATGCAGTGCAGTGGATAAATGGATCTGAAATATTTTTATCTCGTTGCTTTTCCCCTGCTGTGCAGAGTCTTGATGCACAGAACATCTCCCACTGCACGTGGGAATGGAAACCAGCAGGAATTCCTCCGAGTCACTGTCTTGAAAACGTGAAAATTACAGGATCAAACTCCTGCCTTTGTTCTTTTGATCAGTAGCAGAGCAAATTTTCTCATCTGGAAGCCAGTGAGGGTTCCCTGGTGAACCTGTGCCACAAAATCCATTCCTATGAAACCCTGAACTCCTGGAGAGGGTGGGAATCAGCTCCTGGCAGTGCTCAGGCCACTGCTGAGGGTGTGTGGATAACATTTAGAGGGCCAGAGCTCTCCCAGCTCCTAAAACCAAAGTGAGGATGCAGCTTTTGTGCCACCGAGACACCTCTGAGATAATTTCCTTTTTTTCTTCCCACTTTTCTTGTGCTTTACAAGGCAACAAAAGCCAGCATCCAATCATTCTCCCTCTGTAAATAGAGATTTTGTGAATGGGAGCAGCTGGGATTGGTGCTCTCGGAGCAGCTGTGCTGGATTCCAGCTCCGGAGGGTGCTCAGACACTTGGCTGGCATCAGGACAAGAGCTCCTGTCTGGGCTGGTTCACAGCTCCTTCCCTGCTCTTCATCTGGAGTGGAGAAATGAAAACCTTTAAACTCCTGATCAATAAAGGCCCAGATTTTCACGTTCCACTGACAATCCTGGATGGACAGCTGGAGTGGGAGAGTTGATTCATCCATCCGTGCCTCTAATGGTCGGCCTGGATTGAAGTGGTTTGGGTTAATCCTGCAATTTTCCAAAAGATCTCCCAGGGAACAGCAGCTTTTTGAGGACACTCTCAACATGACAGAGCACACAGGGAATTTCTGCCAGCTCTGGGCTGGGTGTCCCCTGGTTTTGAGGACTCTCCCAATATAACACAGCACACAGGGAATTTCTGCCAGCTCTGTAGCTCCTCAGCAGCTCTGGGCTGGCTGTCCCACAGCCAGATTGCCTCCAGCCGTGGCTGAGACCAAGCTGCACACGCATGAAATGCAGAAATGCAGCAGCAAAGGCTTGGGCAGGATCTGTGGGGCAGGGATGGGGAATGGGAACCACCTGGAGTTAACGGGGAGAGGCTGTGCTGGTGTCCAGGTCCTGGGCTGATCCAGGGGAATAATGATCCAGGGAAATAATGATCCAGAGGGAACTGTGATCCAAGGGAACAATGATCCAGGAGAACAGTGATCCAGGGGAACAGTGATCCAGGGAAACAGTGATCCAGGAGAGCAGTGATCCAAGGAAACAGTGATCTAGGTGTTTTGGTTTGAGACAAATGTAGAGGAGGAAATATCAAAGGATAAACCATCAAAGGATAAACTCCAAGACAAAAGTCACTCCAAGACACCAGGGAAACAGTGATCCAGGGGAACAATGATACAGTGATCATGGAGAACAGTGATCCAGGGAAACAGTGATCCAGGGGCCTAGGGGAATTGTGGTTCAAGGTAACAGTGATCCAGGGGAACAGTGATCATGGAGAACAGTGATCCAGGGAAACAGTGATCCAGGGGAACAATGATCCAGTTTAACAGTGATCCAGGAGAACAGTGATCCAGGGGAATTGTGATCCAGGGTAACAGTGATTCAGGGTAACAGTGATCCAGAGGAACAATGATCCAGGGGAACTGTGTGTGGCCTCCACAGCTCCTCTGCCATCAGTTCCTGTGCAGGTCTGGGCTCTGAGCTTCCCTGGGAAGCTGCTGCACAACGAAATGCTAATGAATCCCAGCGAAGTTGCTGATCTCAGCCCAGCAGGTTGACTGCAACTCTTCCCTCCTCCTCTTGTGGCTTTTTTTTTTTTGTTGTTGTTTTTTGAAATTTTTTTTCCAAGCCTTCCCCAGCTCCATCGCTACATGAAAGCTCTCAATTCCGAGCAAATTAATCCACGATCCTGTCTAAACAGAATTCCTGCCAGAGGCATCATCCTCTTGTTGCAACACTCGTCCAACGTCATTCCGTAATTACATGAAAACTGTTATTGCTGCACAGGCACACCCTGGGCTGGGCCCTGCTCTGCACACACAGCTGAATTTTGAAACAGCTCCCTTCCCCTGCAGCTCATGACTCCCATGTGATTAAAAGCAGCACCCTGACAGCCTGGGAGGTGGGTGCTGCTGCTTTTGCTGAGGGAGCTGAGTGTGCTGGGATGCTGCCTGCTGGCAGGACACCATCCCCGCTGCAGGCAGTGCTGATGCCTTAAATGGCTGCCTCGAAACAGAGAGCAGACAGGAATAAAGGAATAAAGGAGGGATTGATTGGAAAGGCCTTCAGAGGTCACACTCTGGGCTCCAGAGGCTCCTGCCTCAGTGCATCCCAACATGGACAATGACAGCTCCCGAGTTCTTCCCACTTTGATATCAGCATCAATTGCCCAAGCAGAAGCCAGGCAAGGATGGAATTTGCCCAAGCTTGCCCCCCTCTCCCCAAGATGAAGGTTTGCAGTTGTTGGGCCCAGGAGGGTCTGGGTGTCCTTGGAGAGCGAGCTGGAGAGGCTTTGTTATGTCAGTGTGAGCATGAGAGAACAGCACTGAACGAGCTCCAGGGAGCTGCAGAGTCACACTGGGCACTGCAGGGCTGGGAACAGAGAAAAGTTCAAACCTAAGGCATCAATGTCAGCACAGTTCAGCAGAGCAGGGTGGGCTCGGGGCTGTCTGAAGTGGGCCACCCTCAGCCCCAGCTCACCAGGCTCCCTCCCCTCTCCTCTCCTCCCCACAGGCCGAGCTGTCGCTGCAGAAGGAGCAGCTGCAGCTGAAGATCATCGAGGTGGAGGATGAGGTGGACAAGTGGCAGAAGGAGCGGGATCGCATCAAGGTGCGCTCGAGACGTTCGGTTCACTTCTTCCTCCTGTAACCACTGCTGCTTTTCTCCTTCTCTTCCTTTCCTCAAGACATTCAGCTCCTCCTCACTCCATCCCTTCCCCAGCCTCTATCTCATCCCTATCCCAAACTCCAAGCCAAATCTTGGAAACAACAACTCCCACTGAAGTCATCTTGCGACATTCCCTGCAGGGAGATCAAGCCCTGTTACAAAACCAGGGCACCTCCCTGCTCTGGCTCCTTTTTTAGGGCCTTTCTGGCCCTTCCATCACCAGTAGCCAGGCAGATTTAGAATCAGAGCCCACAAATAACCTGCAGGAGGGCTCTGGGTTGCCCAAACTGAGATAAGACAGCAGGGGCAGATGAATTTACCCCAACAAACATCTTACTTGTGGTGGAACAGCTTATTTCCACGCCGAGAGAGAGCTCCTTTAGAATTCCTGTACCGTGGTGAGGGCTGGAATGGAGTCATGGTATTATTTTTTTTTCATTTATAGCCTAACTGAATAAAGCAGTGAAAGCACAAGTTGGAGACACCCCAGAAAATTTACATAATATTAACAGGCAAAGCCATTCTTCTTCCTTTCATGTGGTGCAAGCACATTGGCTCACCAGCTCTGCTTTTCATCTGCTTTATTATTACTATTACTATTACTATTATTATTATTATTATTGGAAACCTGACCTAGAAATGTTGACTCTCACTACAGCTACGTCCCCAATCCTTCTGAGGAATGTTTCAGAGGCACCTCGAGGTCAGGCTTGTAAAAAGTGTTTCAGCACCTTCCATCCTATGAAATGGTGGGAATTTGGTCCTCAGATTGTCCAGGAGCCAGATCCCTGATTGAGAAGGTTGCAGAGTGTTTTTAAATATCACCCATGAGTGCCTGAGTGAAACAAGAGATATGCTCTTACCCCTGGGAAGGCAGTGCCCCTTTGCATTGCACACATGTGATTATTGCAGGTATTGCTTCTCTTGGCACAGCTTTCCTGCAGCTAACACTTGCCTAGCTGCAGTTTCCATAACCTAAATGCTGAATCCTTGGGTTTATCCCCCTCTGTGTCCCTCTGTCAGCAAAAAACTCAGTGAAATTCTAATATTTTCTTCCTCCTCTTTCCTGCTGCCTCCTCCCTCTGCCCCATCCCGTCCAGAACTACACCACCAACGAGAAAGCCACGGTGGACCAGCACTTCAAGGAGCTGATCCGTGACCTGGAGAGGCAGAGGGATGAGGTGAAGGCTGCCCTGGACCAGCGAGAGAAGATTGCCTCGGAGAACGTGAAGGAAATCGTGGATGAGCTGGAGGAGAGGGCGAAGCTGCTGCGCGAGGACAAGGAGAACAGGGAGCAGATCCACCAGATCAGCGACTCCGTGCTCTTCCTGCAGGTGACAGAGACCTCATTTTCCTTTCCTTTGTCCCCATGGGGATGGGATTTGTCCCAAAGACAATCCCAAATAAGCGTGGGGTGCGTGAGCCGTCCCCAGTTCCCTGCACACATCCGTGTCAGGAATTCACTTGGATATTTGGAGCTGTCTCTGCTCTGCCAGGTGAGGAATGCCCTTGGACATGCCATGGGGTTTTATGGATGGCCACAAACCACAGACAGAACATTTTCCTGCCCATCTTCACTGTTTTTCTCTGCTCTTTTGGAGTCTAACATCAAGCAGTTCCCTCGGATCTATCCTCCACACCTTGTGCTCCTCATTCACCTGCGATCTCTCTTTTTTTTTGGCAGGAATTTGGGGCTCTGATGAGGAATTACGTGCCCCCTCCATCCCTCCCGACCTACAGCGTGCTGCTGGAAGGGGAGAGCATGAGCCCTTCCATGGGGCTGCTCAGGGACGACCTCCTCAACGTCTGCATGAGGCACGTGGAGAAGATCTGCAAGGCAGACCTGGGGCGCAACTTCATCGAGAGGAACCACATGGAGAACGGTAAAATATCCCAAATATTCCCCTTCCCTCCCTCCCTGCTCCGGGGAGATTGAGGAGTGATGAGCACCCCTGGTGAAGAAAAAAGTAAGCAAAGACCTGGGGCAAAAAGTGGGAGTAACAATTCTCTGGAATATGAGAGTCATTAGGGTATGAATTCTGGAATATTGCAGTTATTCCACCCCTCCTCTGTGGGGATGGAATCAGTAGAACTGCCAGGGATTCCAAGTGTCTCATGTAGGAGACCCAAGTGGCCTCACTTCCCTGGTTCCTGGTCCAGGCTAGGGTTTCACGTTTGGGATTTAACAGGTTCTGCCAGCTCCTGTGTGGGCTCAGGAACAGCCTCCCTTCCCTCCTGCCCCGTGCCAGGCTCCAACAAGCCCCTGGAAGTTTGGCAGGATGTTTTCCACGTGGGAAGCTCTGCAGATCTGCTGAGGCAGCTCAGTGTAGGGAAAGGCAGTGGCAGGAAGGAGAATGTGGGATGGCGAGTTGGGAATGCTATCTGTGCCCTCGGTGAGCTCACGCAGGGTGCTGGTGTGGCATCACATATTTCACCTGCAGGGTTTCAGCCTCTGCTCGCCTGGGTGGAATGTGAAATGCCCTACAAGCACCTGTCACTGAAAAGGAAATATTTGAAAATCTAATTTTCCGAGTCAAAAGGGCTCCATTTGGGTGTTAAGCTACGACTTGAGCTGGAATAACTCTGATCACGAGCTCTGATGGTGGAGTTGAGCACTTGGGAGAGCTTTCCTGCCTGCCCTGGTGCAGGATGTCCAAGGCATCCCCACACCTGGGTGAGGTTTAAGGTGATCTTTAAGCTGAACACAGAGGTCACAGCCACCACCACGACACCACAATTAACCCCTCAGGTTTCCAACCCACTTCCTCCCAATTAGCCCTGAGTAAAGGACTTGTCTCCCATCAGGCTCACACCTGAGATCAGGCCAGGGCACCACAGTGGGGCTGTGCTGTCTGCACTCCCCAGCTCTCCCACAAGCAGCATTCCTAACCCTGGGCACGTTGCTCAATCCCAGGGAATGACCTCCTGCCCCAGGAATGGCCGGGATGGGAATGAGAGCTTATCTCACCTGCTGGGAGGCTGCAATCTGCCAGCCACCGAGGAGGCCTGGGAAGCAGGGCAGCAGGGGGTGACGTGAGGATAAATGGCACCCTGCTCCTCCAGGAGGATGTGGGAGCCGGAAAAGAGCAGGAATAACCTCAAGGCCAGTTCAGACAACACAAGCAGCTGAGGGACTCTGCTGCAAAGCTGCAAAATCGCTGTTAATTCACTAAATTCACTGTATTTACTGGCCATCCATCCCTACACTGCCCAGTGCCTCCATTCTAATCTCCACACGAATTAGAGGGGTCAGACTCTGCTGGACCAGCCTTTCAGGAAGGTCAGGGACTCCTCTCAAGGTGTCCAGGATGCACAGCTAGAGGCAGGTTTTAAAACTCTTGAAGCAGCACTGGAAACTGGACGTGATCTGTCTTTCATCATTGAGCACTGCAATATTCCTGGTTGGATTCTCAACACTCCACCTGCTCCAGATTTGTTGAGAAATTTGACAATAGCTCAATATCAAGAGATTACAAACAGATGCAAAAATCTGTGCGTTTTTTCTTCCTTTCTTTGCTCACCCGAAGCTGTGCAGAATTTTCCATCTGCTGGACTGGGTTTTGCCAGTCCTGAACCATTTTCCTTGGACATTTTCATAACCCAAACAAGGTTCTGCAGCTGCTCAGTTCTGGTAGCTCAGGATAAAGCCTGATTACGTCTTGATTATTTTAATTGGGGTCTCCTCCATGCTGTCAGTGCCGGAAGCACTGATTGTCATTTGAAATCCGTGGAACTCAAGTGCCAAAACCATTTTTAACTCCTGCCAGAAACCTGGGTGCTTCCAGGAGCTTTACCAGGGACACAGCTTGGAGTGTGCCTAATGAAAAGTTGGGAACAGGTGGGAAATGTCATTTATGGCGAGTCCCAGGAGCTGCAGAGCTCTCCTTTTTTCCAAGCCATGGTTACAGATGAAAGAGGGCAGCACTCTGCATCCAGTGGCTGCAAGGGAATTAAATCCATTAAGGAACTGTGGAGTTATTAACTCGGACTCCCCCTGAGTCACTGCAACGAATTCATTTGCAGCTGGCTTGATCTTCTGCTGTAAAACACTTCCCAGGAAGAAATCTTCTATTAATGGAATGAAACCTGCTTAATAGCAGACTCCAAAGGGAATCCACATCCTTTTAGTTGTCATAACAGGTGCCTACGTGGCGAGGAGACAAATAACCAGGGAGCATTCAGGGAGCTTAAATAGCACCGAAATAAATGGGAGAAACAAAAGAAAAGTTTGTTCAGTGACTTGAGAATCAAAGAATGGAGCTATTTCAACATGGAAACCAAGTTTACTTCCTCGCAGAGAACAATAGGTTTATAGAGGCCTTCAAAGAAAGTGTTTTTATGAGCAAGTGTAGTGCTAAAGCCTCATTTCCTGTGAATCAGCATCAGAAATCCAAACCCAGGCTGTGCAGGTGTCAGTTTGATCCATGAAACCTGAACCAACCACCCTAGTCCAAGAGTCTGGAGGTGTTTGCAGCTCAGCTTTAGCATCTTTCACTGAAAACTGGAGAAGCCAACCCATTTAACCCTCCCAGAACTGATTTCTGCAGCTTTCAGCTGGCAGTTCTCCATCAGCCAGCCCTGTGCTCAGGTTAAACATACAAAAGGAGCCAAACTCGGCCAAAAGCAGCCAACAAAATGACTCTGAAGTCATTTTTAGCCACACAAAAATGTGCATTTTAGGATTGTGGTAAGAAAATGCCTCAAGCCTCAGGTCTCCCTGTGGATTTTGGGAGATCCTGTGTCTGCTGAGGGGTTGAATGCTTCAGCTGGGCTCTGCCTCTGAGGGAACTTTGTATTTTAGACTCTGGGCAGCTCCAGAACTGCTTTAGCTGCCAGCCAAGGATCCCGGGGGGGTTTAAAGACCACCCAAATGCCTCCCCCAGCTCACGCCCTGCTCTGCTCCCCCAGGGGACCACCGGTTCATGATGAACAACTACGAGTGGAACCAGCCTGACAACCTGAAGAGGTTTTCCATGTTCCTGTCTCCCAAAGGTATGGCAACCCCAGAGCTGGGCAGGCTCCCTCCAGCTCGGGAAAGGAACTTCACTGATGATGTATCCCAAAATTCGCTCTCCCTCACACTTCCAGATCCACCCCTCCGTGCATCTTCTCTCCATCTTACAGAGCTTTGACGAGGTTTTGCCTCAAACAAGGCAGGAAAGGTTCTCAATTTTATGGGGAAGAAAACTTCAGAGCTACAGTAGCAGTACAGGATTGGAAGGATAGAAAAGTTAAATCCTAAGGCATCAGATCACTGAGCCCTTTGTCGGGATTGCCACTTTGCCCTTCTCAGCCCACGCCTGGCAGCCCTGGCAGCCCTGAGGGTGTTGTTTGGGGCAGGACTGACCTTCCCATTTCAGTTCTCCCCAGGCTCAGGGGCAGAGAGGTGTTTTTTTCAGAGTTGAGGTTGTTTTGCTGCTCTCCTGCTTGGTTGCCTCAGAGTTTCCAGGCCCTGTGCTGTCAGGGAAATCCTGCTAAAGACCACAGACCCAGCCCTGCACCCAAAGCTTTCCAACCCCGAGGGAAGTTTGACAATCAGTTCTAAAATTGCACAAGCTGAGCCTGTCTCTACCCAAAAATGTGAGGGTTTCGGGTGGAAGCAGCCCTGAAGGCACTTAGAGAGTGTGGCAGGGGCGTGGAGGGAGGAACGCCGTGGGCAGTGTGTCTGGCACAGGGATACTCCCCAGCCTGACAAAAAGGAAAGGAAAAAAGAAAGGAAAAGCCATTTTGGCAGTGCCACAGCATGGTCAGAGCTCTTGTGAGTGCCTGAGCCTCCCTCTGCTGCTCTCTGGAGCTGCTGACCCCTGGGAGAAGAGATTTCCTGGCTCCCCAGCTGAGTCCAGCATCCCAGCCTCCTGCAGGACATGGAATATCCAGGAGGGATCTACAGGTAGTGCTGAGTGTCCAGGGCAGTTTGAGAGCTGTGCAACAATTCCTCTCTCCCTGCCATGGACTTCTGACTCCCCAGACGCTGGGGGAATGTTTATTCCACCTCCACATCCTCCTTTTCCTGGAAACACAGACACTGCTGCCTTCCAAATTGCTCATCCTGTGTTTTCCATCAACAAAGTGACTTGGGCCAAAACTGCTGAGCTTGTGGTTGCAAACGGGGATTGAACAGACCCCAGCAGGGCCAGGGCTCAGGGTGATGGGCAGGATGCAGCTGCTGGAACCACGCTGGGGGGGATTTGGGGAGCAGGGTGAATCAGTAGGCAAAGCAGGAGACGTGACCCACTTAGCTGGCAGGCTGGCTAGCCAAGGATTACCCGATGAATAATGCAACACCCTCGTCATCCTTTCGCTCTCTGGAGCTTTCTCTGCTCCCTCCCTGTGTCCTCGAAGTCCAGCAGTGCAGCTGATTGCATCTTTGCTAAGGAATTCCATAAAATGGGAGGGAAAAGCGAGGACCACCCTTTGCATCCTTCAGTATCTCCCGGCAGGTTTTGCTGCACACCCTTTTTCTGTCAGGCTGGGTCACTGCAGGCTCTGCCCCAGGCCACAGTGGAAACTCTGTTTGCTGGATTGAGGAATGCTCTGTGCTAATTACAGCAGCCCCAGCTGAGGAACTGCTTGGATTCCAGCTGAACTTGCAAGGGTTTAAGCCTTGCTTGAACTCAAGGAGACTTCCACTGCTCTTTCTGTTAAGGGTGGTGCCATAATGAGTGGCTTCACACTGAAGGAGAGGAGGTTTAGGTGGGATATTGGGAAGGAATTGTTCCCTCTGAGGGTGGGCAGGCCCTGGCACAGGCTGCCCCTGGATCCCTGGAAGTGTCCAAAGCCGGGTTGGAAGGGCTTGGAGCACCCTGGGACAGTGGAAGGTGTCCCTGCCCGTGGCAGGGGCTGGTATGAGATGGTTTTTAAGGTCCCTTCCAACCCAAACCATTCTATGATCCAATATTTGATTGCAGGGATGACAGGATGGGGCAGAGGGGAGACATAAAACATTTCAAACGCTGCCTCAAAGACAGAGGAACAATCTGTTCAACTGCTCCATGCTCCTTTCTGTCCTCTCCCCCTAAGCTCTCTTCTCCTGATGTGTCAAACAGCTTGGCCAAAGCCAGGAGGAGGTTGGAAAAAATCACCTTGAAACTCTTTGAATGAAAAGTAGGAAGGATTCAGGCTCACAGAGAGAGAATTGTGTAAACAGAAACACATCTTAAACAGAGAAGCAGCCCACAGGATGGCAGCAGAGCAGCTCCAAGAACCCATCTTCTTTTTGCTTTCCTGGGATCCCAGTGCCTCCCAGAAGGGCTACAGCAGCCCCAGTCTGTGTCCTGGTGGGACCCTGGGGCACAGCCTGGCACAGGGCTGGGAGATCTTCTCTGTCCTGGTGTCTCTGGAGCTCTGAACCCAAACCTCTGCCTGCACATCTCTCCTGCTGAGCAGCCAAACCTGAGCTGGCAAATTGCTGCAGCTCTGTGGCACTGAGAGCTCTGCTCACTGCAGGACAAGTCTGTTCCCCATTCCCAAATACCCAGGGAGAGACCTCAGGTTCTCCTCTGCTCCCTGGGCCCAGATTTCTGTTTTGGGGCTGCTCCCAACTCGGTGGGGACCTCTTCCCAGAGCAATGGCAGGCACAGGCCTCTGGGCCAGCTCGTCAGGAGCCGACTGCTGAACTGGATGCTCTTATTTTACAGCCAATTTCAACCCACGGTCATGGGAATTTTCCTCCTTCCAAGCGACTGAGGAAACACTTGGTACGGGTAATTCCACCTTCTGTTTGAGAGGATCTAACCCCCCGTGCCACAGCTTCCTGCCTCACTAACACACCTTTCCTGCTGCCTCTCTCCTGCCCCTGCCAGTCCCAGAGCCAGCCCAGGCTCTCCGTGCTGTGCTCCCAGAGGGAAAAGGCATCCCTGCTTCCCACAGCTCACACGGAGAAAGGAGGTGGAAAACATAGGAGGCAGTTTGCAAAGATCCTGAACATTCAGAACACTCTGGAGGTTGTGGCAGAGCCAGGAGGAGACTCCAAATACTCTCAGAAGCACAAGGTGCTTCTCTCCATCACGCCTTTTACTTTACGGGGACCAGTTTGGGGCTCCAGGACCAGTTAAAGGATCTGGGGCCAGTTTGGGGCTCCAGGAGCAAGTTCTCAAAGACACAGCCCAGCCCATGTTCATGCCTTTTCTTCCCAGATCCCCATCATCCCTTTCCCATCTTTTCCTCGTTGCCTCGTTCCTGCAAGGTCCAGCCTTTCCCTTCGTGCTGGCAGCAGCCACCCTGCCTGGGGGAGCTCTGGTGACTCACAGCCACACCTCAGCCCTTGTGCTCTCCACGCCACAGGCAGGGCTGTGTCCCTCTCATCCCTCTGCTCTCAGATCCCCTCTGGCAGCCGAGGAGGCCAGGAGGGAAAGCCTGGCTTTAATGTCAGTGGGGTTTAATGGAGCCTGCGCTGCTGGAGGCGAGGGCAGGGCTGGAGCTGTCCCTCCTGCCTCCGGAGGTGCTCTGTGGCCACACCTGCACCTGGGGATGCCAGGAGAAAGGCTCTTCCCAGGGGAATCTGGGCATGCACTGGGATTGCTCACACTCACACACTGCTGCCTGTTCATCCCCAGAGGAGCAGGCCTGGGGATGTCCCTGTGCATGCCCCCCGGGCCAGGGGAAGGCAGCCCCTCAGGAGTGTTTGGAAACACTCCCCTGCAGCCCCCTGGAATAACAAAACCTCTTCTATCTTCCAGTAGGCAATGGCACTAAGCTGCCTTTTCAGTTCTCCTCGGTGGGACAGAATCCGCCCGGTGACTTCAGCAAACAGTCTGACGGGAGCCTCTTCACTAAGACCGGTACTAGGAACTGAGTATTCCCCTTCCTCCTGCCCCTCCTGAGCTGACAAACCCCCTAATGCTGCTCTGGCTTCCTGGAGCAGTCCTGCACCTTGGTCTGAGTGCCAATCTCCCCAGTCCTGCACCTCAATCTGAGTGCCAATCTCCCAGTCCTACACCTTGGTCTGAGTGCCAATCTCCCAATCTCCCAGTCCTGCACCTCAATCTGAGTGCCAATCTCCCAGTCCTGCACCTTGGTCTGAGTGCCAATCTCCCAATCTCCCAGTCCTACACCTTGGTTTCAGTGCCAATCTCCCCAGTCCTGAACCTTGGTCTCACTTCCAATCTCCAAATCCTGCACCTGGATCTGAGTGCCAATATCCCAATCTCCCAGTCCTACACCTCAATCTGAGTGCCAATCTTCCAATCTCCCCAGTCCTACACCTTGGTTTCAGTGCCAATCTCCCCAGTCCTGCACCTTGGTCTCACTGCCAATCTCCCAGGCACCTCCACACGAGCATCTCTGCCGAACCAAGGCAACAAGGAGTGTTAAAAAAATATGGCAGAGCTTTGTTTAGTGAATAGGTGATTTTAAATTTTGCTTGCAATGGGATAAATTTTAGACAATTTTCAAGGAAGACACCGTGGCCATTTGCCCCTTGAGCTTTGTCACTGAAAGATAACACAAACAGCACAACCCTAAAATAAAGAACCATGCAGGAGCTGCCTGAACCAAACCCCCCATTCACCATCTCATCGTCCTCTCGTCACCACCCACGAGTCCAAGGGTGGCAGAACCTGCCAGGCAGAGTCAGGTCTGATTAACTGGAGATGGTGTGGCAGGGCCATGGTGTGATGCCCTGACATTGGCTGTGACCCTGCAGGGCTGCTGGCACCCGTGGGGCAGAGCAGAGCTGGGCTGCTGGAAGGGGTTAGGGCTTATCAAGCTGCCAGAGGAGCTGCAGGAACCCCAGGCTCAGCTCTTTGCACTAATTAAACAGCCTGTGGTGCTCCCTGCAAGAGTCACAACGCTGACTTTGGGACTCGGCCTGAATTTAATTGGTCTGATTGCATTCCACCTCTCTGCATTCCTCAGACATTTTTGTTTTTTAATTAGCCAGCCCTTCTCTCCTGCCTTTTCCTGCCTGATTGGGTGGTGGAAGAGGCACTGTCTGACGGCTGCATTTCCACGTTGAGCAATGCAATACTAATGAGGTGGCACTTCCAGTCCTGCTGCTCATCCCTGGCCAGGGGACACAGGGGGGTGGTGGTGGTGGCAGGAGCTGCTCCATAACTGTGTTTGTTGTGTTCTCACAGCCTACCCTTCCATAGTGAGGCACCAGTCGGCAAAGGTGACGCCACAGACATGGAAATCCTCCTCGAAGCAGTCTGTATTGGTAAGGAAAATATCCTTACTTTTGGTGAGGAAAATATCCTTATTTATATCTCTCCCTTGGGGGGAGAGATTCAGCCTGCTCCAGGGAGGCTTCGGACACAGGGATGGGTCCTTTGGAGGTGGGGAAATAAAGGGAAATAAAGGCATCAACCCCACTGCTCCTCTTCAGGATGAGGATTGACCCCAACCAGGCTCCACAGCTCTGTCCTGTGGAATGATCAATGCTGCAGAAATGATGTTTTGAGGAGGTTTTGGTCTAAAATGGTGTGGGGAAGATAGGAAGTGTGCAAATCCTGTCAAGTGATAGCGATAGGACTCTTCCCTGCCCCAGGGGTGTCACCCACTCTGTGTCACTCTGTGACATCCAGAACATGGAAATCACACTGGTGCCTCGCTGATCCTGTCCTGCCCTGAGGTGGATCAAAGCTGAGGGGATCAGAAATCACCTCGACATCTCCCAGCCCCTCGTTTTACACTGATCATTGCATGAGGCCCAAGCCAGTGATGCTTTAGGGCTTGGAGTCTCAAATACACATCCAGTCCCTGCACTGCCTCAGGAGCACTGAGTTAATCTGGTTTTATTCACACTGTGCTGCATTAGGGCCTGGCATGACCTGAATTAAGATTGCTGAGATTTTGCCCCCACAGATGAAATCTTATCTATTTTTTTTTTTTAATTTCCTATTGCACATTTGTGAGGTTATTTTCTGTTCCATGGAGATGAGACCTGTAAGGAGGGGAGGGTCAGGAACTGAGAGCATTCCCACACTAGAGGGAGGCACAACAGGTAGGAAGAGGCTGCCTGAGCACTGCAGCTGCACCTGCTCGATTTTCCAGGCTCCCCAGAAGGTGAATGCCTGTGGAAGGGATGATCCTTGGCAGATTCTGTCAGGAAACTCAGCCTCGAGCCTTTGAAGGTGCTGCAGCAAAGCAGCAAAATTCTGCTGTCCCTCCTGCCTTGGGTGACCCTCTCAAACGTCATCACATCTGTGCGATTTTTCCTTAATCCCCACAGAGAAAATCTAGGAAAATTCTCCCCGTCTCCCTCTCTCTGCCATGCACACATCTGTAATGACCATTTTCTTTTTATAGCCAATATTCACCACACAGCCCTGAACCCAACAACTGAGCTGATAAATATGAGCATTTAAAAGCACCAAAATAGAAATACATACTCCAGGCTGCAGGATCTCTGCAGGAGCTTTTATGGTCTATTGGGCCAATAATCTGGCTTTTAAAATAGCCTTAAATGTGTATTTAAGTAATATACATTCTAAAAGGTCTGTAAATATGAATTTTCACAAAGGACTGTGCTGTTTAAGGAGGAAGGTCTTTTTCACGCCCGGGGAGCTCTTTCAAATGAAGCCCCCCTCTTTCCTATCTTAATTATGTTGGAAATTAAAGCCATAAAATGAAAAGAGTCTCCACAAAAGGGAAGGTTGAGCAGGAGGTGTTGAGCACTGAGCAGGGTGAGGGGCTGGGTTTGCTCTGCCCCTGCTCCCTGCTGTTCCTAATATTAAATAAGGCTGCACGAAAAGGGGAAAACACTTTCCTGTGGGGCCTCTCCCACCTTCTGCACGTGAGAACAAACCTCAGACAGAACGGAGATTGAAAACCCCATTTTTTTCCTGATTTCCATGGTCACTCGTCCAGTGGTGGGAGCACATTCCCACCCTGGCTGCTGTGTTTGGGACATGAGGCTGCACAGAACAACCTCTGCTCCTCGAAATGGGGCTGAACAGAGAGAAATAACACAGGCAGCTCCTCATGGGGTGAGATTTGCTCAGGGACCACAGCAAACGGAGCTGGAGAGGCAGAAAATGCCAATTCCTGGAGGTTCTGTCCCATCTCTCCATTTATATTTCTGTTCACACCAACGTCAGGCACTGCAACTGATGCCTTAAATGGCTCCCTAGAAACAGAGACCAGGCAGGAATAAAGGAATAAAGGAGGGATTGATTGGAAAGGCCTTCAGAGGTCACACTCTGGGCTCCAGAGGCTCCTGCCTCAGTGCATCCCAACATGGACAATGACAGCTCCCGAGTTCTTCCCACTTTGATATCAGCATCAATTGCCCAAGCAGGAGCCAGGCAAGGATGGAATTTGCCCAAGCTTGCCCCCCTCTCCCCAAGATGAAGGTTTGCAGTTGTTGGGCCCAGGAGGGTCTGGGTGTCCTTGGAGAGCGAGCTGGAGAGGCTTTGTTATGTCAGTGTGAGCATGAGAGAACAGCACTGAACGAGCTCCAGGGAGCTGCAGAGTCACACTGGGCACTGCAGGGGTGGGAACAAAAAGTGGAGCTCCAGGAGGGGAAGGAGAGGAGGAGGAGGAGGAGAGGAGCTCCAGGAGGGGAAGGAGGGGAAGGAGGCAGTGCTGCCATCCAGGAGGAACAGCTGGAGGTGCCAGGGAAGGAATTTGTTGATATTTGGATGGACGGGTGAGGTGTGGGAGGTCAGGAAGAGGAAGGGGGATTCAAACTGACGTGCCCCAAATTCTCCTTGCAGCTACATTATCGCCCCTTTTACGTCAACAAAGGCAACGGAGCCACCTCCAACGAGGCTCCCTGAAGCGCTGAGGATCCCGGGAGAGCCGGCAGCGCTCGGAGCCGAGACTCGGCCGCGGATTCCCATGGATGCACTCACTACTCTCTTAACCTTCCTGCTCTAATCTCTGCCCGGGACAGGGGAGGTGCACGAGGGAATTACCTTTCCCCCAAGCAAACCAGGACTTCTCCCCGGATCCCTGCTCGCCTTGAGAGCTCCGCAGGCCTTAGCGGTGTAACCTCGTCCTCTGCTGTCCCCTCCTCGTCCTCTGCTGTCCCCTCTCTGTCCCCAGCCCCTCCTGGGAATTTTGGATGCTTGGGTGGCACCCCCCGCTAGGCAGCTGTCCCCTTGTCCCCAGAGCTGTTAAATCCTGGTGGAGGCCCCAAGCTGGGCATTCCCAAAGCTCTTCCCAGCACGGAGAGGTCCCAGGCTGGAGCTCTTCCCGTGCCTCTCCACCCTGAGCTCACTCAGCTCCCGCTGGGGTCACCTCCCCTGGTGGCATCACATACCCCAGGGTCCTCCATCAACTCAGCTCTGCTCCTCACCTGCCCAAAAAAAAGGCCCAGCAGGATCTTCCCAGAGCTGCTGAGGAGGGCAGGGAGGCTTTCCAGCCCATTAAAGTGCCCCTCCGGCCACCTTTTCAAATTAAGAAATAAAAAGCAAATCCATCCTAGTAGCACAAGATTGATTAGGTGCCATAGGTGGTGGGTGCTTTTCTGGTTTGTGGTGGTTTTTCTTAATTCCCCGAAACCCAAATTGATTTATATTCTGTAGTTCAGCTATTTTTTTTTAATATTTCTTTTTCCCTGCAGTGGGCAATGAGAATTACTGCCACAGCTCTTTGCTCAGGATAATATTTTTGTATTTGTCCCCTGGACAGATGAATCACATCCAGGGCTGGATAACCATTCCCTGATCTCCCTGGGGTGATTTTCCCTCTCCGTGGACAAGCTGAGGGGTTCAGCCCATGCTGTGCAGGGCAGTCAGGGGGAAGAAATGAGCTAAAAGCCCTCAAATGGTGAAAACCAAGACCTAACAGCTCCTTTCCACGGTTTGCTCTATTCAGGCAGTTCTGGAATGGCTTCCCCCCACTTTTTCCTGCTTGCAGCACCTTGCTGAGGGAGATCCCACCTGAAAATTCCTTCCTGGCTCACCCCTTCCCAAAGACACTCACAGCTTTTTAACCCAACACCTCACCCAAAGCTCCTGGGCCTGAATGCTGGTTGCTCCAGAGCACTTGAAATGTCACTTTATAATGATTATTTTTTTTTTCCCCCATGATGAAGAGCAGAGGGGGAAGGGGCTGGCATGGTAGGGCAGGATGTGACAAACGGGATGTGAAAAAAGGGATGGAATTGCTGGGAGAAGCACCGAGGGCTCTGAGTATGTGTGTGGAAGGATGAAATCGCTCCCCTCCCCGGCTCTCACTGTTTGTTCTGCCCCTGAGCAGGTCCAGTTAAACCTTCTCCCACCTCCTTTTCGTGCTCCAAAACGTGGGCATGACCCCTACTCCTCCTCCTCCTCCTTCTCCTCCAAGGCTTGGATGTTAAAGTCCCTCCATCCATCCCTCCCACCCTGGGTGGTGCCTGAGGACATCACTGTCCCCTTCCTGCCGCTGTCCCCTGCCCTCCCTGCACCCCCTCAGCCTCTTTGCTCCCCATCCCCTCCCCGAGGGCCTCCCCAGCCCTTGCACACACCAATTCCCACAAGGAACGGAGCTGCTCCTGTTTGCCTCACACCTGGAGGGTGCTCAGACCCTGCTGGTGTCCCCCAGACCCTTTTCCCACCCCGCCCTGTGGTACCTCTGCTTCCCCAGGAGAGGATTTTCCTCTGCTTCCCAGCGAGGCTTTGAGGTGTGCATGAACTGTTGTGATCTGTCTTGGGCAGCAAAGCAAGAGGGATTCCTCCTCCTCCTCTTCCTCCTCTTCCTCCTCCTCAGACTGGACACCGAGGCCCTTCACATGTGTGCCATGCTGCAGAAATAAAGGAGAAAGCTCCGTGTCTGACCCAAACCTGCTGGGTGAGCTCTGTCCTTGGTGTCTCTGTGCTCTCAGCGAGGCTGAGTCTCCCCACGTTATCCTCTGTGCCAGCAGCAGGCTCGGAGAACACACTTTTCCCTCTGTTTTGCTGCTTTTTGGGTATTTAAGGTCAGAGGGAATTCCCACGAGGGTCTGGTGGATGCATTCCCAGTACAACACCCCAAAAACACCCACATGGCTCAGTTCCTGAGCTCTCGTGCCACCAAAGTCCTTCCCTGCAAGGGCATTCCTGAAAATCCCCTCAGCCTGTGCCAGAGTTTAACCTCACCGGTTCCTGCTGGAGGAAAAACACTCATTCACATATCCACTGGCCAAAATCAGACCGTTTTGCCCCAGTCTGGACCTGGATCTCCCCAGGAGGTTGGTTCTGGGCACCACTGGGACTCTCCACCCACCCGAGCCCTTCTGGGGACCTCTGGTTCTGCTCAGCTCAGAGGTCTTGTGTCCATCCCTGCTTCTCCTTCCCCTGAGGGAGAGACAAAACCCCTGTGGGGTGCTAAAGGTGCAGAGTCAAGGCCCAAACAAGGAGAAGTAGCACTGACAGCTGCTTAGAAGAGCAATTGTACATCCCTGTGTGTGGACAAGGGTTGTTCACAGCCCCAGACGGATGAGAACAGGAGGATTTCCAGAGGATTCCTGGCATATTTCTACTCCCAGGCACTAAACACCAGCTATTTTTCCCCAGACATCACCAACACTCATCGTGAAGAGCCAGGATCCCACCAATCCACTCGAGGAGCCACTAAATCCTTCTTGTTTACCCCACAAGGGAGTTGGCAGAGGAGAGAGCTCAGCTCCTTCCCATCAATTCCACTCATTGCCTCCATTACTGTTATTACTGTGATTAAAAAGCAATCACAGAGAAATCTTCTCCCTGTCCTGGAACGGATGCAGAATGCTTCAGTTCCACAGTTGGAGCAGGAGAAGAGAGAGTTCCGAGCAGCTCCTGGGCTCGGTGACACCAGGAAATGGTGATGGAGCTCCTGGCCTGAGCAGGAGCAGGGCTGGGATGGAGTAATGAACATTTTTAACTCAGGGGGGTTTGGATTAAACAGGCTTTAAAGGGTCCCTCCCAACCCCAAACCATTCCCTGATGGAACAGGGAACAGCAGTGGTGGGTCTCTCCTTGGTGGGAGATCATCGCCCTGGATGATCCCAGGATGGATCCCAGGGGCAGGAGGGTCTCAGGGATGATCCCAGGATGGATCCCAGGGGCAGGAGGGTCTCAGGGATGATCCCAGGATGGATCCTGGGGGCAGGAGAGTCTCGGGGATGATCCCAGGATGGATCCCGGGGGCAGGAGGCAGCTTGGGATGGGTCCCAGGGACAATCTGAGTGGGAGGTGATGTCTCCCGGGACAATCCCAGCTCTGTCCTGCCGGCAGGGTCAGTTTTGGGGCCGGTCCCAGGTCTCTCCTGCCTGCAGGGTCAGTTTTGGGGCCGTTCCCAGGTCTGTCCTGCCTGCAGGGTCAGTTTTGGGGCCGGTCCCAGGTCTCTCCTGCCTGCAGGGTCAGTTTTGGGGCCGGTCCCAGGTCTGTCCTGCCGGCAGGGTCAGTTTTGGGGCCGGTCCCAGGTCCATCCTGCCGGCAGGGGCAGTTTTGGGGCCGTTCCCAGGTCTGTGCTGCCTGCAGGGTCAGTTTTGGGGCCGTTCCCAGGTCCATCCTGCCTGCAGGGTCAGTTTTGGGGCCGTTCCCAGGTCTGTCCTGCCGGCAGGGTCAGTTTTGGGGCCGTTCCCAGGTCTGTCCTGCCGGCAGGGTCAGTTTTGGGGCCGGTCCCAGGTCCATCCTGCCTGCAGGTGTCACTGCTCCGCCGCGCTCCATCCCTGCCGGGACCAGCACCGGGAATTTCGGCCGCTGGCACCACATCCTTCTCTCGTTACCTTCCAAACCAACACAACCCAAACGTGACACCATCGCAGCGAGCCCGTGCTCAGTGCTGCTCCCACATCCATCCCTCCAGGCTTCCCGGTCGGAAGGAGGAAGGAAAATGCTGCTAACCCGGGCACAGAGCCTCTGCTCGGGGGTAAATCCCCTCAAAGATCCAGCTGAGGATCAAGGCACTCACTTCCCACACATTTTTCTCTCATAATCCATTCAGCTCACTCAACCACTTGACTTCAGTCACCAGAGCAACGCAGGCCACTCTTTTATCTCTGTACGTATTAACTATAAAGTTTTAAAATGAACAATCCTTCAGAGGCATAAACAAGAATTACAAAATCTAATTGCTTGTGAACCTTTAAATTCTCGCAATATTTTATAATGACATAAATTTGCCACTCTCTTGCACAAAGATAACACGGAGATGAAGTGTTTGAATTTGCTAATTAGCAAACATAAAACACAGGGACGAGGTCTTAATGAAACTATTGGGCTGTTCAATCAAAGGCTATGATAGCTCCTGAATTTTCATTGCCAAGACTCAGATCTTGAGGCTTTTAGCTCTTCAGGTACAGACCTGGATTGAGCTCCTTACAGGTGAATATTTCCCTTAACCTGGAGAAAGCAGCCCAGCATTTAAGCCAGATAAAACACGCATGGGTAGCTGTGGTAATTAATTTGCACATTTTAGTGCTTTTAAACTCATAATCTTACACTCTCCCCTCAGCCACGAATCCAGTCCTGGAGTAGTAAAGCTTCTTATATATGAGAGCAGTGAAGGGTAAATGCTCTGTCCTTTCTATTTGTTTTTTACTGGGTCTTCAGTGTTTTGTAAATAAGAGTTTTAATGTTGTTGTAAATGTGATTTTTCAACACTTCCTGCCTGAGAAGTCAGGCACAGACCAACAGGAGCAGCTTGCCTGGCCCTGCTGACCCTGAACCCTGAGCCCTGGGATGTGTTTTGGGGAGGATTTCAAGCAGATTCTGTCAAACTCTTCCTCAGCCTGTTTGTTCACCCTGATAGAACCCAATCCCAGTCAATCCTCCTGTGGCTGCCTCCCCAAACCCGGCTCAGTCTGCCTTTGATGAGCTCTGGGAAGAACCTGACCAGTCCTAGATGCCCCCAAACCCTGCTGAAGCTGAGCTAAAGGAGCCTACGGATCCTGAGCCTTGCTTGGGTTTGCTTTGCTGCCGTTGGAGCTGCTCATCACCCCCTGCACCAGCCTGGCACCAACTCGTGCTGATTTTATTCAGTATCACAGGGCCAGAGCTGGTTTTAGACTCTCTGCAGCTCAGGCACTGTGTGGCTTTGCAGGAACACCCCCAGAAGGTCTTCTGTGGGATCCTTGGCCCCAAACCCCCGGCAGGAGCGCTGGGGATCCAGCCCTGCCTCTCCTGCTCCAGCAGGGACAAACCCCATCCCCTTCTCCCTGCTTTGGCTGCTGTCGGGAGCAGGAAACCTCCTCAGCAGGGGAATCTTCAAGGGCCACAGCCTGCCCATGCCTGCTCCTCCTTCAAGGGGAAGATTTCCTTCCCATTCTCTCCCCCTGCTTGGTCTCTCCAGGGGACGACAGCTCCACAGCCATGCTCTCCCTCCTGCTTATGGATTCTGTGAGTACTTTCCCCCTCGCAAATCCCGGAGGATTTAATATCCACTCTGTAATCTACTGGCACCAACAGGCATTACCTAACTAAAACCTTAAATTGAAAAACGTTCGTCTTTTCATTCCCCCCCGAGCCGAGCCGAAAAGGACGAGCTCGCCGAGTCCTGCCTAATTTAGTCTCGCTCTAATTAAAACCCAGCAGGCAGCTCTGACACGCTCAGCTGGTTGGTGCCACGCGTGTCACAGGCGTGCCCAGGGCTTGTGTGGGGCTGGGACAGCACTGCCAGGACTCCAGCCTGGCCCTGCTTTATCAGACCTGCCCCCATCCCATCCCATCCCATCCCATCCCATCCCATCCCATCCCATCCCATCCCATCCCA
>VZRF01006105.1:26378-67690 GCA_013396875.1 Vireo altiloquus
GATCCCATCCCATCCCATCCCATCCCATCCCATCGTGTGCTGAATTCTGTGCTTTATTTTACTCCTGTCTGTCAATTTTGGCTCTGTTTGGGCCAAATATTTGTCCCTGGGGGTGACAGCTCTGACACTGAGGGTCCAACTCCTTGTCCCACCCCACTGCGAGACCTCAGGGCTGGTGAGCAGCAAGGAGATGTTCCCTGTTTGGTTCCCTAAGGGATGAGGATGGAGCAGTGCCCTCAGAACCTCCCTCATCCCCAGCCTCAGGTGGCAACAACCTGGCTGGGCTAAAAACCTCTGGCTGGGCTAGAAGCCTCTGGGCTGGCAGAGGTGAGCACTCAGCAATATTGATGATTTCTAATTTTATTAGGGGGAAAACAAATGTGTGCCAGCCCCAAGGAAGGCTGTCGTACACCTGGGGTTCCCACGTGGCTGGGGGGATCCCCTCTGACACCCCCCAGATGGAAAAGGGAACATTTTGGGGGGAAGGTGAGTGAGGAGGTGCAGGAGCAGAGGCAGAGGGAGGGCAGAGCAAGGCGGGGAGCCCCTCAGAGAGGGGCAGCTGCTCCATGAACACCCCAAGTGTGGGGGAACTGCCCTTGGGGAGCCCCTCAGAGAGGAGCAGGTGCTCCATGAACACCCCAAGTGTGGGGGAACTGCCCTTGGGGAGCCACTCAGAGAGGAGCAGGTGCTCCATGAACCCCTCGGGTGTGGGGGAACTGCCCTTGGGGAGCCCCTCAGAGAGGAGCAGCTGCTCCATGAACCCCTCGGGCCCTTGGGGAGCACTTTCCTCACACCCTGATTAGTGAGCTCTTGGCTAATGGCCCTAATTAATGCCACTTTTAAACCCCCTTATCCACACACCTGGGGTGAGCACCAGCATCTCTCCTGAACTGATTCCCCGTTTGTGAATCCCTGTTCACGGGGAGCACAACCACGGAGAAAGTGAGGTTTCCTTAAGGAAAAGGAGTTTGGAGGTTTTGGAGGCTGCAGAAATGATGTTTTGAGGAGGTTTTGGTCTAAAATGGTGTGGAGAAGATAGGAAGTGTGCAAATCCTGTCAAGTGATAGCGACAGGACTCTTCTCTGCCCCAGGGGTGTCACCCACTCTGTGTCACTCTGTGTCACTCTGTGTCACTCTGTGTGACATCCAGAACGTGGAAATGACACTGGTGCCTCGCTGATCCTGTCCTGCCCTGCAGTGGCAAATGCAGGATCAAAGATGAGGGGATCAGAAATCAGCACCATGAGGAGAGGGATCTTTTTCAGGGATGGGGCAGCCACAGCTTCTCTGGGCAACCTGTGCCAGGACCTCCCCACCCTCACAGGGAAGATTGATTTTTTCCTAATATCTTGTCTAAAATATCTCTCTATTCTGGCAACCTTGGCCTATACAAAATACAGTAAATAATTCCAATATTCTGTGTGCGGATGCTGCGCATAGGATATATGCTTCTCTGGGGATAATGGAGAGGAGATGGAATAACACACACGATGAAAGGAGCAGAGGAACCTAAACAGAATAATGTATTTTCTGGGAAAAAAAAGNGCACCATGAGGAGAGGGATATTTTTCAGGGATGGGGCAGCCACAGCTTCTCTGGGCAACCTGTGCCAGGACCTCCCCACCCTCACAGGGAAGATTGCCTTTTTCCTAATATCTAAAATATCTCTCTATTCTGGCAACCTTGGCCTATACAAAATACAGTAAATAATTCTAATATTCTGTGTGCATAGGATATATATCCAATATAGGATAATGGAGAGGAGATGGAATAACACACACGATGAAAGGAGCAGAGGAACCTAAACAGAATAATGTATTTTCTGGGAAAAAAAAGTTATGAGAAAATGAAAATTTTTCCCTGCTGAAACACTTATTATTTGATATACTTAAAAGAAAAATAATTTCAGGGAGAAGTAATGACTGAATATTCCCAAATCCATTTGCTTCTGCTAAAAGAACAGCTGCACTGTAAGGAGAGGGAAATAATCAAGAACAAAAATCTCATCCAGGCATCGTCTCATGTTCAGCAGGCATGAGGGACTCCTGCCCTTCATAACTAACACAATAACTTTGTATTTTCATTACCCAGAGAAATTATTAATCCTTGTTTCAACCTCTCTACATGCCCCAATTCCATCACTTCTGAGGCAGCGAGTTTGACTAAAACACAGAGAATTAAATAAAGGACAGAGAGTTGGTTTGGATTAATGAAAGATGAGAACAAGGCTGGAGATCTGGAGGTGTCCAAGGCAAGGATGCTTCAGGTTTAGTGGGAGGTTTCTCATTTATCTGAGCCAGGAGAGCAATCCTGGGTTAATCCCAGGACCAAACCTGCAGGAAAAACCAAGATTTTCCACCCTGAACCTGCCTGAACTCCACTGACCTCCTAAAACAGAGATGTGTCACCTGAAGTCACCTGAAGGGAACACGCTTCATTCTCCAGAGGGTGATGTCAGATGTGACAACATCTGCTTTACAACCAAAGAACACCAGAAAAACTCCCAAACTCTCGTGGGCACTTTGGAGGCCCCGATGGGAGATGGATTTGCCCTTGGAAGGAACAATGAACAATTCCCTCCCCTGAGGCTGGGGGAGAAAAGCAGCCAGCAGATGTTGAGGGACTTTGTGGAGAGCACAGATCCCCAAAATAGAAGTGAAGCTCCTGCATCTCCTACTCTGAAGGGTTCTCAGTACTCACTGCCAGTAAATTTGAATAGATTGACTAAACAAGAAAAGGCACTGGTAAGCGAATCCCAGTCAATATAACTATGGCCAATTTGGGGCTCCTGGATGGAATCTCCTTCTAATTTCATGAACATTCACTGGAAGGAATTATGCCACAGAGGAAACACGGGGAAAAACACAGAGGGAAAACTTCATGGGGCAGAAGTTTCCAGCTGGAGGGACGTTATTGTCTTTTTTTTATTATTATCATTTCTTTTCACTTAAAACTGAGCTTGAGTCCGGCTGCTGAGCACTTCCCTGTCTGGAAGGAGGTCCCTGCTGGGCTGCAGAGGCAGAGCTGGAGCTGCAGCAGTGGAGAAAAACTTTGGTGCAAGGCTCTGCTTCCTCCTCAGGGGCAGCTCCGAGCGTGGGTTTGCCTGCAGAAGGGAAAGATGCTCTCCACTGAAGGCAGATGGGCTCAGGGTTCAGGGAAGGGAGATGAGAAGAGATCAGGGCAGGAGAGGTTCTGGGAGGCGTCAGGGTTTGAGAGTGGCCACAGGCTGGCACTTGGCAGACGAGGAATTACTGAGGGAGGTTTGGGCTCAGAACTGCTCTGACCTGGCTTAAATCTGTTCTTCAGAGCCTCCCCTGAGGGCCCACAGCAATTTCCTTCAGCTTTTACTCGAGGCCAGGCTCTCCTGTAGGCAGCTGCTTTTCCACAGCCTGTTCTGGTGATGGGAGCTGGCAATGGCATCACCAGTATGCCCAGTTGCCTTTCTCCCTGCCAGCCAGGGCACCACAAACTCCATTTCCTGCCACAGAGCACAAGCTCCAGCCTGGGGCTGTGGTTTCAGCAGCTGTCAGAGCTCTGAGCCCCACATGAACCCTGTGCAGTGTCTGGATCCCCACACAGAAGGGACTCTCATCCCTCCTGCCTTGTTATTCCTCATTCCATTTTCTGCAGGCTGCACTCATTAAATGCTTCTTGCCAGGCATTTCTAGTCCTGCTTATTAAAAAAAACAAAACAAACAAACCAAGAAGAGCAGCTGGTCTCACTGCTTGTTCCCTGCAGCGTGGATCCAGGTTGGAGTATCCACATTACACCTCTCAGACATTAACCATCACTCCGTGTTGATATCCAGGTGCTCCAAGATCAGACTGCTGAGCATCTCTTTAATTCCCCCTCACACTCCTCTCAGCTGAGCCATGCTCACCTGCCCTCCCTTCCCAGCACATCTGACAAACAAAGCCACTGCTTTGATTTGCACGTCAGGGTTTTTTTTCCCCCCTTTCCTAAGAGACCACGGAGATAAACCTCCCAGTCCCAGCAGCAAATCAAGAAATCCTGCAGTACAAATAACTGAAAGTATTTTTTACAATAGTCGTCCTGGTATTTACATATTTGCTCCCAGTCTCCCCATCTAATTAGGCTCTGAATCCCATATTCACTTCTGCTGGCAGGGAGCTCCATTTTTTCCCTGTTTTGGGGCTGTGGCTGACTGGAGAACTGTGGAATAATCCCATTTATGCCTCTGGTGGAGGATGAGGCAAAAACCAAAGAAAACTGAAAGCTCCAGTGGGTGTTTGCAAAGGCTGAGGATGGCCCAGGTAATATTAATTCAGTTTATACCACAGAGCATCCACAGGTTCAAATGCGGGGCAAAGACCAACCACTGAGCGAATTAACTTTTGAATTTGAGATCGAAGATCTTTGTTTGAAGATCTTTGTTTGAAGATCTTTTGCAAAAGAGCCAGGAACTGGGAAATAACAATGGTGCACCAGGAGGAATTCCTGGGCACCGAAATCAAAACCAGCAGTGGCAAAAATCCTGTGGATGCAAGAGGAGAACAGGAGGAGAACATCAGACAGCGCCAGAGGCTGGAATAGTTTTTCCAGCAGCTTCTGCAGGGGCCTGGATGATGCACACACGGAGAGCTGGAGTTTGCTGCTGGCTCCTCGTGTGGGACAGAGCCGAGGGAAGGAGGCTCAGCTCCTCCAGGAGATCTCCCCTGGGTTTGTGCAGCTTTGGGCAGGCTGGAGCCAGCGTGGCTGGGGTGAAGGAGGGATCCAGACCTGCCCAGGAGCAGCAGCCTTGGGTTATCCATCCCAGCATCGCTGCCAGGCTCGGTGCTGTGGCACCTTGGCACATAAATGGATTAAAACCCAATTTTTTCTTCATGTTAAATGATTTGGGTTTGGCTAAGGGCGAAGAGGAAGGGGGAGGGAAGGAGCAGGAATAGGAATCCACCTGAGAAGATGAGGATTGGGAAGTTTTATCCCCCTTGCCTCTGCTTCCCTCCTCGTGGCAGGAGGAAAACGTCTCCAGCTGAGGGAGAGGAGCAGGCCTGGCTCAGCAGGGTGTGCAAAACCCCTCTGCCGTTCTTTGGGATTAACTGAGCCTTTATCAGCTACTCTGCCACCTTTTGAAATTCCCTTTTTCCCCACAGCAGGGTCAGGAGCCACCAGTGGGGCTGAGATTTGTGCTGCTGGCACAGAGATCCCATCCTGGCATTTCGCTGTTCCCGAAATAAACTTAAGCTAAGGATTTATC
The DNA here is from genome assembly GCA_013396875.1 of Vireo altiloquus. Taxonomy (NCBI): domain Eukaryota; kingdom Metazoa; phylum Chordata; class Aves; order Passeriformes; family Vireonidae; genus Vireo; species Vireo altiloquus. The sequence continues at coordinate 31,598 of VZRF01006105.1, forward strand.
TGCTCTTGGTTAATGCCTCAGAAAAAAGCAGCCAAGAAAAGAGCCCTGCTGTGCTGTGGGCTGGCCCAAGGGGAGCTGATATCTAAAGACAGCTCAAAGCCACAGAAATCCTGGCTCCTGAACCCTGCCCGACTCGTTCTGTGGCGTTTGGAACCCAAACCACTTTGATTTTTGAAGTAAGAGGTGCTCCAGGGATGTGCATCGGCTCAAGAGAGCACAAAGCATTTCCAGCTTGGAATCACTGCTGGCATGAGAGGTTTGGGCTGCACTGAGCCAGAGCTGGGATTTGGGTCCTTTCTGCCAAAGAAATCGGTCAGAAAACTCTCAGCACTGGGGAGACTCTGCTGGGCAGAGAAATCCTCTCTGCTGCTGCTTTTCCTACCAATTTAAATTTCACTTTCTGCCCCTCAAGTCTCTCTGAATTATTCTGGGCGAGGAGGGATGGGATGATCCTTGCTCGGCCTTTGCTGCCTTTTCTCTGTGCTGGGAATTCTGTTCCCAATTATCCACCTTGTCTCCATAAATTGGGATCTCGCTGACCCCTAAACAAGGAAGAAGTTTTGTAATACAGGAAATCCTTGTGTATTTTGGGGCTGTGGGGGCTTGAAGGAGCACAGAGCCCTGAAACCCTGACCTCCTCTCCCTGAGGAGGGATGGTAAAGGAGACAGCAGCATTAATTATTGATCCCAAATGGAATTAATAACGAAAGAACATTTACTACAGCTGATAAAATGTTCCCTGCCAGATCCTTATCCTCGGGTCAGCGGCAGCAACAAGACAACAGCGACAAACAAGATGTGAATCCTTATTTTTCCCAAAGGAGAAGAAAACCTGGGAGCTGCTGAGGACACAGAGTGATTTTTCCATGGGGAAATCAAAGTTAGGGTCAGGAAAAGCTGTGCAGGACTGCTGCTGGTGGGACAATCATCCCCACGTCCTGTGGGGTGGGAGTTGGGATTTTGGGGAGTGAGTTGGGATTTTGGGGTGGGAGTTGGGATTTTGGGGTGGGAGTTGGGATTTTGAGCTTCCAGGAGGAGCTGGCTCTCGCCTTGCCCTGGAATTTGAACAGCAAAAACCTCTTGGAATATTACCACAATTCAAGGCTTCACTGATTTTTCTCCCTTTTGGGGATGGTTCCTCACACAGAGGAGCACAGGATTCAGCTGGGATGCAGAGCTGCTTCCCAAGGCAAAGCCTCTCCGGAGGCTCCTCTGGACATCTCTGACAATGACACAATTTTTTCCCCTTATTCCTGGTGTTCACTCACATAAACATTGCCAGGGTGCATAAATCTGCATAAATCAACACCCCCCCCCAATATTAGGAAAGCTCTAATCAGCAGAAAAGAGATTAAAGATGAAGGACTCGCAGTGAGTCTGTGCAATTCCGTGAATTCTCTTGGAGTTACACCTGGTGGCAGAGCACAGAAATTCTTCCACTTCCTCAAGTCAGGATGTTTTGTGACCTACTTGCATTTATTTGCGCCCCCAAATTCACCTGCATTACGAATTATGGCAAAAGGAGAGGAGGTTTTCCTCCTTCCCCCATCAAAGCTGATTGTGATCGGCCGTCAGCTCCCACAAATAATCAGGGAAAAGGCTGAGATGCAGAATAAATCCACCCAAATTACTCTAACGAGCAGGATTTGGGAAAAGTTTAACCAGAGTTGCAACAAGGAGTCACAATGAGCAGAAAAAGCTCAGAGTTTTAAAGGTTCTGTCACCACAAACTCCTTTTTGTCCTCCCTTTCTCCCTCTCTGCCCCCAGCACACACCAGTGACCAAACCCACCAGAAACCTGAGTGCATCTCCAAACCACCTCCTGCTGCAGAGCTGGCGGTTGTGAGGACATTTCCCTGCCTCTCCCACACTCCTCTCCCTGTTTTCCATCCGAGATTCCTTTGCAGGTTCCTCCCTGAGGGATTTCAGTGGAGCAGGGAACAGGAGCAGGACCAGGAGGGAGCAGCTGGAAATTCTCAGTGGAATTTCTCGAGGAAATTCCTTCCTCCAACCCTTCACACACCCCTGGGCTGATCCTGAGCCAGCTCCCAACTTTCTGAAGCCCATTCCCAATAAATCCCAGCTCTCCTGGCCAAACTGGCCCTGTTACTCCTCACCCCAGTCCATCAAATCTCCCCAAATCTCCCCACCCTGCCTGTCCTCACTTCACTTCTCTTCTGGGGCTGCTTTTCCCTCCCTTCTCCAGCACAGGAACCTCGAGAGCACCACTGGAGGGCCCACAAGTTGTTTGAAGGAGTCTCTCCTATATTTGCCACCCCCTGGAGTTAAAATATAATGAGCTCTATAAATAATAAATAAATCAGCAATTCTTTTTCATGTCTTTGGAAAGGCTATTCTCTGGGGCTACATGGCTTTTAGAATTTTTAATGGCAGCACGAGGCGGGCAAGGGGGGAGCCAGAGAGGCTTTTTCCTTTTGATTTTCAAGATAAACACACGATTCATGGAGGTGAAGCTTTAAGAAAAGCCAAAAAAAAAAAATTTATTTTTAAAAGTCAAGGAAATCTGATGATGAAATCATCTTTTTCCAGTTCCAGTGGGGAAAAGTGGACTAAGTTTTGCTTGGAACCTCCTAAATGAAAGCATTTCCTCCCACCAGACAAACAGATCAGGGTTTTTTAATGCATCTACACATGGCAAGTTGAAGAACTCCTCTACAGCTCTTGGAAGGATGAGCTCAGCGTCTGACACATCCCCAAAACGGAGACACCAAATGGGGAAGAGGAGTTGCTGATTTATTCAGGATTTTTTTTTTTTATGTGTTCAGATCATCTTTGGGGTCATCCAGCTCCAAGTGGGGACCAAAACAACACAAATCTCCCCCAAAATCTGAGATGAATACATCAGGAAAATTCAACCCAAACATCCTTGGGGAAATCCCACGGCTGAGCTGAGGAAGAGCAAAGGAAAATAAACTCAATTTCACCTCCCCTGGGTTCTGTGTCAGCAAAGCCTTCCCTGCCTGAGTCCTTCCCGAGGGCATTTTCCAGCCTGGGGAGAGAGGGAAGAGGAGCTGGAATTCCAACCCAGCAGGGCAGGAGCAAAGGGCTGGGAATCAACTGGCACAGAGCTTGGGATTTCCTTGGGATTTCCTTGGTATTTCCATGAAACTTCCTTGATATCTCCTTGATATTTCGATATTTCCTTGATATTTCCTTGATATTTCCTTCACATTTCCATATATTTCCTTCATATTTCCTTGATATTTCCATGATACTTCCTTCATATTTCCTTGGTATTTCCATGATATTTCCTTGATATTTTCCTTGATATTTCCTTCATACTTCCTTGATATTTCTTTGACATTTCCTGGATATTTCCTTGATATTTCCTTCATATTTTCTTGCTATTTCCATGATATTTCCTTCATATTCCCTTCATATTCCCTTCATATTTCCTTCATATTTCAGTGATACTTTCTTGATATTTCCATCATATTTCCATGATATTTCCATCATATTTCCCTGCTTCCTTCTCTCCCCCAGAGAAAAATCCCAAACCAACATCCCTTGGGGGTGGTTTGAGTAGGAAAACATCCCCAAACTGTTCAGCTAGCCCTGGTCCAGAAAGGCTTTATTTTTTTTTTTATATTTATTTCTTTTTATTTATTTTCTGTTTTCCCAAGAACCAGAGCAGGTCCTAGAGGACAAAATCAATGGGATCAATAACTGTGCCCACGAGAGGATGTCAGCCAAAGGGAGGCAGTGATGGAACAAAAGCAAGGGCAGGGGATTATTTTTGGGTTTGTTTTGTTCTCCTGTCACTCCCTATCTATTTCTCCCCACAAAAAGTAGAAATGGAGCAGAATTCTTGGGCATTGCCAAGGAAAAACAGTTTTTAGTCGAGAGTAAATAGGAGAGAGGGAGATCTTGGCTAAAATCTCTGTTCTTGAGGCAGTTGCAAACACATCCTGAAGTTATGGCCCCGGGAAAGAGGAGCTCAAGTGTCCTGCCAGTCAGGGTTTCGCTGCCTAATTACCTGCCTAATTACCTGGACATCGCCTGTCTAATTACCTGCCTAATTACCTGGGCCACTCTGGCAGGAGGGTTGCTGCTGGGCTGGATTTTCCTGTCCCAGGAAAAGCCTTTCCAGGTGGAAGTCACAGAGCAGAAGTTTCACTTGCACCTCTTGGCTCCTGGAGAGGCTCAAAACCAGCAGAGCAGAGCACCTGAAACCTCCAACACATTTCCCCTCAAAACCCTAATTAAGTGATTTTTTTTTCCTGCTGCTCCCATACCTGGCTGAGGACTGGAATGTTTCCGAGCCTATATTTGTGGGATGAGTCATTTCCTGCCGATTTGGGAAAACCTGGGGTTTGCTTTGAAGGAGGGGAGGTTTATTTTTTCTCTCTGCAGGAGGCAGATTCATCCCCAATCGAGCTGTGTCTGCATTTTGGGTTGCCAGGCAGGTTCTGGCAGAGCCACCACAGAGCCACTCAGCTCCCACTTTGCAGAGCTGAGCAAACTTTGGGGAAAATCCCATTTTTTGGAGGTCAGCATCTCCTACCCTGCACCCTTCATTTCATTTTAAACCTCCCATTACTGTTCTAATAGCTCCGAGATGCTCCCCAGAGGCTGTACAAGGAAACAGGAATCGAAGGAAGATTAAAATGCTGATCCAGAGCTGCTGATGCCCCTCAGGAGTTACACAAACATCCACTTGGAACTGAGCCCATCTGGATAACAGCAAGAATTGCTCAGGAACAAACCTTGAAGGTTACAGAACACACCAACTTCCTCCAGATCTCCTCTTTTCTTCACTTTCACCTCTTCCCCGGCCTGGAAACCACTTTAAATCCCTGGCAGTGGTCACAGGGCTTCAGGCAGGGGAAAGGAACTCTGGATTTGAGGTTTTATGAGCCACTGATGGGCTGGGAGAGCTCTGGATGCTCTTGGGTGACCACTGCAGTCCCCTCAGCTCCCTGAATGGTCAGCGAAGGATGAAGTGAGGAACTCAATGCCATTTTTAAGAAGGGTTGGACTGAAACCATGCAGGAGCAGGGAGAGCTCATCTTTGAGGAGAATTTGGCTTTCTCCTTAGAAAGCATCAAAAATAAAGGACAAGGCTGGGCTGTGCCCTGCTCCCTGAGCCAGCAGGAGACATTTTCCTGTGTGGTTCTTCTCCTCCTGAGGCCAACTGTCCTGGCTCATCCCGAATTTTGCTTTGGACCAGGTCTGGTGCTGCTCTCCCTGCCTCTGCTGGGCTCTGCAGGAGGGGAGAGCTCCTGGGAGGAATCTTTTCTTTTCCTCTGATAAAAGATGCCTGGTTCATGACTGCTGCCCTAAACTCCCTGGAAAGGTTGGGCTGCTTTCCAAAAAAAATGACTTTTAGGTACCTCAATGCTCAAAGAGAGGAATTAGCATCTCTCTGCTCTCAGGCTGAGCTGCCTGAGGTTCTTGACCTCACCTCCAGCTCTCTTGGGCTCTATTTGTTCTCATCATCTAAGGATGTTCTCAATCCCTAAATTCTGTCTCACTCTCTCCTGGACACAAGGATTTGAGGGCAAGGGAACACAGGGAGCACACGTGTGTGCAAGGAAAGCCTGCAGCCAGAGGCTTTGCTGCTGCCTCCCTTCCCATCCCTCTACAAGGAGCTGTGGGATGGGATGGGATGGGATGGGATGGGATAATGGGATGGGATGGGATGGGTCTCGGCAGTGCCAGGGCTGCCCCTGGTGCCTGCAGTGCCCGCGGGGCAGGGCTGCAGGCAGTGCTGTCACATCGAGTGTCCCTCACTGTCACCCGCCCTGGCAGCTGCACTTCCCTCTCTGGCAGCACCAGGCAGTTCAGAGGCTGCACAGAGCCCCAGGCTGCCTCTGCTCAGCTCCTGTGTGAGCAGGGAGTGGTGGAAGGGAGGAGAGGGAGAGCAAACAGCTCCAAGTAGGAGAGGGACACCAGCAGGGCAGCGCTGGTGACCACCACGAGGAAACCAAGAACAAGCTCTGAACTGCAATTCTCCCTCTGAGCAGCTGCTCAAAGTCCCATTTCTGCTAAAAAGCAGGATGCAGTGCTGCTGCTGCTTCCCCTCCTCATCCTCCTGCTGCCTCCAGCACCCCCTGAGCAGTGCCTCTGCTGTGGAGAGGAAACCTTGGGAGCGCCGAAATAAACTCTGGCCTGATTTGATCCCACTCCAGGTGAGCTCAGCTCTGCTGGCATCACCTCCACCTGCACCCTGCTCATCCCTGCTCGGGGTTCTGTGCCCCTGTGTCCAGCCAGATCCCTGCCCTGCGGGTTGGGAACACGAAGGTGCTGCCTCTCCTCATCCCTGTGCTGCTGGGACGCTGTCAGGGGCTGAGCAGAGCTGAACCCAAGCGTTCCAGAGAGGCTCTGAGGATCCCTGCAGGATCCACCCAGCCCCCAGGAGCTCTGTTTTCGCTGCACTTCTAATTACAGATGAAAACAGAAGTGTTGGTGCGAAGTTGGTCCCCCAGCCAAGCTGACAGGAGCAGCTGTTTTGGTTTACTCATTTCCTATCCTCCCTTTATCTCTTGGCTGCTGAGTTATTGATGTCTCTTCCAAAGACTCCAGGGCTGCCAAGCCCTCGGATACTTCATTTTATCATTTCTGTGGCATTTTGGAGCTTTCTTAAGAGCCCAGAGAAGCACCATGCAAATGTTCACGAAGCCAAATCCTCATTCCCCTTTGTGGCTGTCCTGAAAACACCTTTGCAGAACAAACCAGTGAAGCAGCAGCTTTTCCTGGGGCTGCATCCGTGGCCCATCATGACAAACTACTCCAGCTCCTCATCCCTGTCTGTGCTCGCTCTCTGTCTCCTGGCACACTTAATTTCAGCTGTCTGAGGGAAAGGACCATCCTTCTGCAGAGCCCTTACTCCTCTCAGCGCCACAGGGGTTAACAACACCTGAAGCTCCTAAATAAAAAGTGGAATAATTATCTCATTTACAGCAGCAGTCCCATTATAACAACATCATCAGCTCCAGTGGTGCTGGGGCTATAAATGAGCCCCAAATCTCTGGATTCAGATTTCTCCCCCCTCTTCTTTCTCTCTCTTTTTTAATTCCCTGCCTCATCAGAGCTCAGAGTGCACTTTGGGGGCTACTCCACATTTCAAGGCTGCTTTAGCACTGAGACAAAGGGAAGAGGACATGTGAATAACTAAGGAAGAAATTCCTAATGGCCTTTGAAGTGAATTCAGGGAATGAGACATTATGGGATCACCAGGAAACTCCTGAAGATTCTGGATGACATGAGCAGGGCTTTGTTGGTGATTTGTGGCAGTAAAGAGGTCAGAATCTTGGTTGGCCTCAAGTTGAAGGTGAATGTAAAGTCAGGCTTCTGCACCGAGTAGCTCTAATACATATATTCTGTACAGAGAATATGTATTTATGTTACATTTATACATTCATATATTTATATTTATGCGTGTTCCATATATTCCACGCACATAGATTCTATAAAATATAGTTGCTATAAAATCTGTGTTCTACAGAAGCCTGGGATTGCTCACACATCAGTGGCTGGCAGGGAGGGGAAAAGTGACACCATCACAGTCAAAATTCTGCCATTAATTCCTGACCCTGATTCCAGAGGAATTCCTGGAAAACTGGAGCAGATCTCAGGCACCTGTGAGAGCTTCGATTCAGGGTTTGTGACCCTGCAGGGGTTGGTTCCCAGCAGTGTCCTGGGGACCTGGCACATTCCAGGCACATCCCAGCCCCGTGGAATTCCCGGTGGAAAACAGGCACAGGAGCCAAGCTCAGCCCAACAATCCCAGGGAAGTATTTCCCTTTCCTTCTCCCTGGGCGCACAGGGAGCTGATTGATGCAATCAGCTCGTGTGTAATTAGTGACCCAAGCGGGCTGCTGCCGGCCCCTGGGATCTAATAACCACCCGTGGATCAAATCCAAGACTTTCCCGCCCTGTATTTATCGTCCTGCCCGTGGCTGGGTGATTAAGAGCCATGAATGGTCCTCCAAGCTCTGTTTTGCTGCTCTCCGAGGCCTTTTGAGGGCACGCCAAGAGCTGATTGCTCACTGCCCTGTTTGGATCAGCAAGGCCACACAAAAATGTCGTTTTGTTCCTCAAATCCACCCTGCGGTTGCAGCTCCTCATTTATCCCACTCTGCTTTATGTTTCCGTGGCGTGGACAAGAGTTTCATTTGCTGATGCCACGGGAATCGATAGGCAATGATAAATTCCCCACGGCTCGGCAGCTGATTCCCAATCTTTTATCTGAATTACTGCATCGATCCTTGGGAAAAAATGAATTGCAAATAAAAATACAAGACAATTAAATGCCGTGCAATTAGCACTAAGCCTCAAGGAGAAAATGACTTAAATGTAAAGGGGAGAGCTCAGTAATCTGCTTTTATCCCTCCTTTTATCCCAGGTTGCTCCAACCTGGCCGTGGACATTTCCAGAGATGGAGCAGCCACAGCTTCTCTGGGCAACCTGTGCACCGAAATATTTCTCCCCAATATCCCACCTAAACCTAATTACTCTGGTGCTGTTTATTAGCAGAATAGGCTGCCCAGGTGAGGTTCTTTTATTCTGGAAATTGTGCATTCACATGGGGAGATAAATGCTGCTTGGAAGCCCCGAGAAGTTGTGATCTCAACTGGAATTAAGCACGACTGGGATAAATAACAAACAAATGTAGGCTGTGAAAGGAAATGGATAAAAGCTCTCGAGATAAGAACTGTCCAGAGGCTCCTCGTGTTGGTTTGGGTTGTTTGGTTTTTTTTAAAAAAGAATCACAGAAAATTGATTGCTTAGAAAAAGTGTCTTTGACACCGTTTTTAGCAGGAAACCAAATCTGAGCTTGATAATCACAAAGATTTACACAGGAAATGATTTATGCTCATCCAATCAGGGATTTAAAACATGCCACAGACAAGAATCAAAGCTGCTCCAAATACTCTTCCCAGACACCCGTAAGTGACAAGCTTTAGGCCAAGATTTATCAGGAGAAACTCTTTTTTGGAATATCTTGTTGCCAACACACACAGTCTGAGAAAGTTGCAATCACAGAGTATTCACAGAAAGCAAAGTGTGTGAAACTGCCACTAAAAAATTCATTTCCAATCAAGTGAATGAGCAGCTGAATGGGGCCTGTTTTCCATTTGAAAATGTCATTCACTCCGAATCAAATGATGTTGTGAAATTGTGCTAATTTTGACCAGAGGGGGGCTAAAAGAATATTGACAATGATGAGGTGTTCTGCTTTGGCAGTTTCGGAATCATTTGTTGCTCTGGGAGATGATTGAAATTGCAGTTCTCTCGTGTGAGAGGTTACAAACAGCAGCGCTGAAGCAAACCTGTTCCATTTGGAAAGATGACCAAGTTTCACCTAAAAACAGTCGAGATTTTTTTTTTGTTTGATTTTTTTTTTTAAATTTTATCTGCTCCCGTTAAATCACTGCTCATAAAAACCTCCTCGTGTTGAGCTAAATGCATGCACGAAGCCATCTGTTGGGTCCTTTTTTAGCCGCGAGGAGCTGACATGGGCTGAGACCTGCAAAAAGTCATCTGCAGGATGAGCAGCACCTCACCAGAGCTGGCTGCGGGGGGAAATCCACCCTGGGAGGGGCTTCTCAAAGGGATTTTGCTTCCAAAATCCTAATATTTTGGGGCACATCTCCCTTCCTCCTCTCCACTTCGAAACGCGGAGAGGAAATCTTTGCGCGTTTGCTTTGCCTGTGCTGGGCTGTTCCTCCTTCCCGCAGCCTTTAACCTACAAAATGTGATATTTACGCTACAAAACGCAGCATTTTTCCTGACCTAAATAGCCAGCGCGGCCAAATGCTTCAGTGAAATGGGAAGGGACTGACTCCAGAATTAAATAACTGTGGCTGGGGAATCCCTCTCGGCCTTTTTTCCCCTTTTCCCCCCTCATTTCTGAGCTTCTCCCTCCCCGAGGATGCACGACCCTCCTCGGAAGGGTTTGGACGGAGGTCAAAACCCCTCGAAAAGAGACAGAAATGCTGAGCCAGGTGCGAGGTGGAAAGGGCAGGGCTGGAGCAGAACCAGCTCGGAATGGATTCCCCCAGCAGAGATCGGGGCTGGAGCAGCAGGACCTGAATTCATCCCCCGGGGGAGGACAGAGAAGGGACAAACCTGTGCCTGGTGCCTTTCCCTGCCTCTGATGCCACCTGCGGCCACCCAAAATTCGCCTGGCATCGCCTTGTCTGTCTGGGAGGTGTCGCGGTGCCAGGAAATATTCCCCAGGGGAGGTTTTGCCAGGACATTAAACTCCAAAAGGAAAACCTCTGCTGCCCTGAACGCCGACAATTAAAAGGTGGAGGTGCGAAGAGATGTGCCCTGGGCGTCCTTCCCTGCTTCTTGCAGAGATAATAAGGGGAAAAAGTCATTTTTTAGCAAAGGGGGTTAGAAAAATCTCGGTTCTGCAGCACGGTGGGGTTGGAAGAACGGGGAAACAAAGAAAATAAATAAATAAATAATCTGAATTTTGCAAGGGACACTTCAAACTTTGGCATCGATTGAGCAAATCCTGTGCTGGGAGGATGTCGAGTGCTGGAATGTCTGCGAGAGGGATCCTGGAGAGGGTTGGGATGGTTGGGATGAGTGGCAGCTGCCGCTGCGGGGCTGCAATCCAGCGAAGGGACAGAAGGAACTCGGCGCACAGAGGTGTGAATGCAGCCCACACAGCCCCGCCACGTCCTGCTCATTTCCTCCCAAAATAGGCTCTAAACGCTGTGAATCACCCAATTCCCAATTTAATTCACCAAGTTATTCAAGGGAGAACAACAGAGGAACATCTGTGCTGGTGAGACACACCAGGACCCAGATACTGAACATGCTTTTAGTGCAAATTAAACTTTTTTTCCCCTTCCTCATTGACAAGGATCTCCAAACAGCGGAGTGGAAGGAAATAAAAGCATTTAGCAACACCTCGGTGGTTGTTTTTTCCCAGCCAGCTGCTCGAGCAGGGTTTTGATCTGCCCAGAGGTCACAGCTGACTGGCTGCGCTAATGTCATCTCCAAAAAAAAACCATCAAAGCAGCTCTTCTGGAAAAGACAAACATCCATTTATGCCCCTCCTGGTGTCGTGGAATGGCCTGGTTTGGAAGGGATTTTCTTGTTCCAAGCCTCTGCCATGGGCAGGGACACTTCCCACTATCCCAGCCTGGCCTTGGACACTTCCAGGGATCCAAGGGCATCTCTTGGGAAATCCATCCCGGGGCCTCCCCACCCTCCCAGGGAAGGTGTCCCGGGTTGAGACCTAAAGGGGAAAAAAAAAAAAAAACCAACCTAAAGAAAAAAAAAAAGTGTTTCTTCCTCCCTCTCTCTCTGTAACTTTATCTCTGTAACCTTGAAGTACAAAAAGAAACAAAGAAAACACAGACTTGTCTGGGCTGGGTGGTTTTTTTCTCCTCTCCCCTCTCAGGCTCCGTTTAAAGACATAGGAAGGCATAAAATTCACTTTTCTGGGCATGGGCAGACGATATAGGATAAACCATTAAAGGATAAACTCCAAGACAGAAGGATTCCTTCCCAATATCCCATCTGAAAAACTCCATGGACTTTGGGACTGAGGGAAGTTTTTCCTCCTTCCACCAGGGCAGGCTGGATGCAGCTGGGGGGATTCTCCCGAATTCCAGATCCCATCCTGGCGGCTCCTCAGGATTGGGATGAGGACCTGCCCTGATCTCTGCGCTAAAGAACGACTCTGTGGCCTCGACAAAATTCAAAGGACAGGAATTCGCATCCAGCAGCTGGATTTCCGCAGGGTTTCCCGGGATTTCGCTCAGCTGGGGAGGGCACTTGGAGGTTGCTGCTCCTCTGCGTGGGCTCTCGTTAATTAAGAGCTCATCTGAGAGCATCCCACGGCTCCCTCCCGTGGTTCCAGAGCTGTTCGGAGCTGCTGCTGCTCCTCCAGGGCTCTCCCTGAGCCCCCAGGGCCAGGAGCGGCTGCTCCCGGGGGAGCTGGGCTGGGGGAGAGCAGCTCCAGCCCTTCCCTGCCCCCGACAGCTCTCGGTGCCGCAGAAAATCTGCTTTTTCTCACCGACATCACTCCCCCCATCCCCGATGGATCACAGAGCTCCAGCTCCGTGCTCCACCGGGTTTTTTTTTGGGGAAGGGTTGGTTTGTTCCGTGGCTGAGTCACGCCTGGGTAGAGGCAGCTCTGGTGCTGGGGATGGGGAGGGATAAGGGGGAGGCAGAAATATTCCACTAAAAAAGAGCATTTCAGGCCAGAAAGCGTGATTTTCCTTCATCATGTTACATTTAGGATTATATACTGAGGTAAAAATAAGTCCTGAAATACCAGGCTGGGGCATTTACAGCCCGGGGTTGGAGATAGAGATCCCCAGAGCAAGGCAAACCTTCATCTGCCACAATTCCAACCACAAAATCTGCACGTTCCTGGATTTCCCTCTCAGTGTTGCTTTTTTTTTTTTTTCCCGAAGCTCTCTCATGCAATGCCACAAAAAAATCAGATCTTTTTTGGTGCAATTTTGGGATATCCAGGGACCTTTCCCTTCCCTCCTACAGCTGGGATGCACTTCTTTGATTGCTCTCCCTCCCTTTCTGGATTAAAATTGGCTGCAAACCCAAAAGGTTTGGTTCACCCAGGTGGGACCTTCAGGCATCAGGGGCTTGGACATTCCTGCTCTCAACTTCTCTCCCTCCCATCCTTAACAAGACATTTCCACTTATCCAGCATTTCTCTCCTCTCTCTCTCCCCTCCAAACCTATCAGACAGAAGCTGCTGGGAGTGGATTCCTAAAAAAAAAAGAAAAATACAACCACCCCAAAACTCAGCTCCTTCACTTTTCTGAAGCTCTGAGCTTAATTTGGCTCATTCTGCACCTGCCTCGATGACACGAGAAGGAAATCAGTGCGACCAGAAGCCATTCCAGACTTCCCCATGGCCTGTGGGAGCTTCCAATTTCTTCCAGGATTGGGCTAAGTCGGGGATGAGAATAAAGGACTTTAATTATTGACTGTGCTGTGCTGGGGGAGGGCAAGGAAAGGGAGATTTGGCTGCGGCTCAGCACAGGGCCCTGATGGCAGCGCTCAGAGGGGCACAGCAAAGGCTGCCAGGAGCACAGAAATCCCCAGAGTGGAGCCTCCCAAAAAAGTCACAGGTGGAAAACGAGCCAAAGAGGAGCTGCAGAAGTTCAGGGGAGAGCTGGTGATGGAAAATTGAGCCCTAAACCAGAGCGCCTGAGCAGCCACAGACACACCTGACCAGCTAAAACTCCCAAATTCCCTCCCCTTGGCTTCAATCCCACACAAATCCACTGGCTCTGAGGGGGATTGCACGACCTTGAGGGTGAGAGAGAAGAGATGATGTGCAAGAAAAGAGCACAGAAGTCGATATTTTTTTCATCAAAGATGTTTTCCTCCACTAAAACCCCTCTTTCAGCGACACAAGAAAAGAATGAGGCGAAAAATAAGATGAAGGGGTCTGTTCCTCTGGATTTTTATGGGATGTCTGGGGAAGTTTTACAGGAGGTGTTTGGCTCCTGATGAATCAGCCCCAGAGCAGAGAGGATTTGTCACATCCCAGCCAAGGTAGCTCTCTGTTCCTGCCCCACAGGTGCCCTGGAGCTGTTCCCCTGCAGGGCAGCAGCTCTGGGGGGAAGGTCCTGGCTGCCAGCCCTGCCTCTGTCGTGCCTCACATTCCCAGGGCTGTCACAGCTCCCAGCCAGGCTGCGTGGGCTGGGCCATATGGAGCCGTCGAGGCAGATACCAAACACCCATCGGAGGCTGCGTTTAGCAGGACTCAGCCTTTTCTTTTCCCCTCTCCCAGCTCTTCCCCAGGGTCAGCTCTTTCCCCCACGCTCCCCAAGCATGGGGCATACCTTTCCAAGACCAAGACTAAAGCTCTGTGGTCTTCCTGATCCACCTGCACCAGGAAGGAAACTCCATCCTGCACATCCAAAGCGTCACAGCTCCAAGCCTTGTACCTTTAATTGCTGTTGTTGTCTCCAAATGTGGCCACCACCTCCTCTCAAAGCTCTGAAGGAAGGTGGGGACGAGAGCTTTTCCCATTTTCCCCAAATCCCAGGACGGTTTGGGTGGGAAGGGACCTGGAAGTTCATCTCATTCCAGCCCCCCTGCCATGATCAGGGACGCCTTCCACAAAACCAGGATTCTCCACACCCTGTCCATGAGCACTTCCAGGGATGAGGCAAATTCCTCGTTGTGATAAAACAGATCCCACTTCTGCATAGCTCAGCTCCCAGTTCCTCCTTTCCCTCCTGGAATAGATATAAAACACCTCAATTTTTGGTGCCAGTTTTGGCTGGAATGGAGTTGATTTTCTCCCAGTACATGGAGCTGGAGGAAGAAGGAGAAGGAGAGGGAGAGGGAGAAGGAGAAGGAGAAGGAGAAGGAGAAGGAGAAGGAGAAGGAGAAGGAGAAGGAGACACGAGGGATGTTCAGAGCCCACCCAGGGGATGGCTGAACACCTGACCATGGAATGTGGAGAGTGAATTCCCCATTTTCCTTTGCTCTCCCGGCTCTTGCTGTACCTATTAAACATCTTTATCCCATCCCACGAGTTTTCTCACCTCTCCCCCTCCACTTCTCTCCCCCATCCCACCCTGGAGGCCGAGCTGAGTTTCTGCCTGGGGTTAAACCACGACGTGTTTTTGGAGCCACACAAAAACAATGAGGGCTGGGAGGGTTTGTAGGTGGATGTGACGTGTGAAGGACAATTTCACTCAATCCTCCAGCTGAATTAGGGCTCTTTGGGTAATTAGCAGCAGATATTTTTAACCAGATTGGTCCCTCCGGCTGAGGGCAACTCTGAGGTTGAAATCAATCCTGTACAAGTGTTATATTAATTTCAGAGATCTTTGTCTCTGCGGACAAAAGCTCCACTGTCTTCCTGTGAGCGTTGTGGTGACGAGAACATTAATATTAGATAATTATGGCTTTGAAAGATTAAATGAAAAACGTGAGGAGGAAAAGGTGTTGTGTTAAATAAAACTGCTGCCCGTGTAGGCTGCTCATGCTCCTCTGTTGACAGATTCAGACCAAAACAAAGCAAGGAGAAGGGAGAGGTGGTTTCTGTCTCTGTGCAAAGGTGCTGCTCTGAGGCAGGGAAATAGAGTTAATCACAGAAAAAAGGCATTTCATGGAGCCTCAGAAAATGTTCAGCCCCTTTTTACAGCTCTGCTCATCCCCTGAGCTTCTCATCTTTGTGTTTTGGTTTGCACGAGACACAGAATCTTCCTCTGAAGGATCTCGGGGTGTCAGGGGAACATCTGTGACAGGGACAGCTCCAGGGAATCAGAATATACTGAGTGGGATCATGAAATCCAACCCCTGGCCCTGCACAGGCACCTCCAAATCCCACCCTGTGCATCCCTGGGAGCTCTGTCCAAACCCTCCTGGAGCTCTGGCAGCCTCGGGGCTGGGATGATTCCCTGAGGAGAGAAACTTTTCCTGATGTCCAACCCAACCCTCCCTGGCACAGCTCCCTTCTCCTCACTCCCTGCTCACAGGACAGCTGGGCAAGCCTTGAAATCAGAGCCCAACACCAAATTTGAGATAAAGCATCTGAAACTACAAAAAAGAGCCTAAATAATCCCCAGAACTGCGGGGATGGAGGTGAGGGAAGGACGAGGAGCTGGTGCTGGATGGAAATGGGAGGCAGGAAGGAGATCTGGGCCATTATCACACCAAGGAGCACAGCCCTGCCCACAGCTCCTCTCCACACCCAGAGCCTGGCAAAGCGAGAGCAGAGCTTAAAAAATAATAATAATAATAATTTTTAAAAAGCCAGGAAGCAAATCCCTGATGGTTCCAGGAGTGTTGCTTTAAGTACCTCCATCCCCCTTGCCCTCCTGACCAAACTGCCTCAGACAGCTCCAAACCCCACAGTGAGGCCTCAGCACCCCAAATATCCCTGCCATTGTCACCTTCCTGCCCTAGAATTTCAGATTTGTTCGAGATTGTCGCCTGGATATGCCCAAACCAGGTGAAAACATCCCTTCAAAGAGGCACAGCCCAACCTCTCCCCGCCTGTGTCCTCTGCCAGCACAGGGCAGGATTTTAATTGCCTGCCCAGCCCCATTCCAGAGCCACATTTTCCTCTTCCTCCCCCTTTCTTTTTATTTCTTTTTGGCTTGCTACAGCAGAATTTTATGAATATGAAAACCTTACCAGGGTGTAATAAGCAGAATCCTCTTAGAGCAAATCTGACAGGCGCTGAAGGTATCTTAATGGATGTATTATTTCAAATGTTGCCTTCTGTTTGAGAGCTGGCAAGCAGAGGGAAGCATAATTAGAGGCTGCTGGGGACATCGTGCAGCTGCCCTTCCTTCCCACCTCTCCCATCCAGATTATCTCCCCTCTGTGACCTTTATAATCCTGCTCTGATTTGGATCTGAGCGAAAATTTGTGACCCTTTGATGAGCAAGGTAAAAGAGTTTGTGTGTGCTAAATTCATTTTCTTCTCCTTTAAAAAAAAAAGTTCTTAAATAAGGCTCAACCAAATCCTTTAAGCCAGTTGCTTTTATCTATTTTTATATGGAATTTAAGGATTTGTGTCTTTTTTTTCCCCACCTCCCTGTCGGTTCCTTTTTTGATTGAATTACATCAGGAGCTGGGAGTTGCAGCATTCACTGGAGCTGTAGTAAAACTCCAAAAAAGCACAGAAGCTGAGAGGATTTCAGTGGGTGGGGATGCAAAATTCTCCTTCACCCTCCTCATCATTAATATTTCAATGCACATTTGGCTGCCAGGCTGGTGAGAGGCTGCATTTTCCCAGCCAGGAATGCCCAAGGTTCCAGGATATGGAAAGGATGGAGAAAATTGTGTTTGCAGTGGATTTTGGAGCTTCGCGGCTTGGGCAGAGCTCCTGACGAGAATTTCCTCCCAAAATCCAACCTAAACCTGAGCAAAGCTTTCAGTTAGATTCAGTTTCAGGATCAAACCTGGCTGCTGAGCAGAGCAGGGCCCTGTTTGGGATCAGCCTGCAGCAAGGCTGAGCCCAAGGATCTGTCACCAGCACCCAGAAATGCAGGGAGGTGAAAGAGCAGAGCCAAAAACATCACTTCATCCTCATCCTGGAGATTTCAATAAGCTAAGACAGGTAAAACGATGATAATTTTCCTTTTCTTTAGTTCTCTCCCCATCCCCAACTTCCTCAAAAAAAAAAAATACTCAAAGAAAAAAAGGAAAAATCTCAAAGCTAAAAAAAAAAGCACCTTTTCTCCATTAAGCTTATTGGTGGTCTCAGCAGACCAGAGCAAGATCAAAGAGAGGAAACAGCTGCAGCTAATTACAGAAACAACTAAAGATGAGACAAATATCAGAAAAGAGGACAAAAGCCAAGCCCAGATCAGAGAGGGCGAAGCCTTCAGCATGCAGGGAGCAAAGCCGGGCTGAGAACAAAACCTCAGCCTAAACCCTGTCCTAGGGGTCAAGCTAAACCCTAAATCCCTAATCCCGTGCCAGGAAAAGTGTGGCTGTGGCGTGGATCTGGCAGGGAATGTGACAATCCCAGATCCAAAGGGCTGACCCAGCGCTCAGCCAGCAGGTTCAGCCTCCTCTCTGATCTCAGAGCTGCTTTACAGACGCTTTCAGGGTGGTTTGGGATGTGCCCTCGCCAGGGAATTGTGCTTTTATGGACATGTTTAAGGTTTGATTCTTTCAGGGGTGCTAAACAGCTCCTTCCACGCCCAAAAAAAGCAGGACAAGGAACATTCTGTGCCTGAGCTTGTTCTGGTGATCCCCAGGCAGCACCCAGAGGGTGCTGCCTGGGGATCACCAGAACAAGCTCAGGGTGTCTGAAACTCCTGGCTATTGGCAAACACTGGCACAGCCCTCCTGAAATAAATCCACCTCGCACACAGCTGCTCTCACACATGGATAAACCTGCACAAATGCTCAGATAAATTCAAATTAGGGGAAAGGCTCTATTGACATGACAGGCACTACGGGCGCTGCCAAAACACGAGAGGAGAAACCTGTCAGGGGGAGATGAGGTTCAGCAGGTGGGCTGAACGTGCAGCTCCTCACCTGCCAGGGGAATGGGGGCAAAAAATGGCAGAAAAATGGGAAAAGCAGCCCTGAATCACCAGCTGTGCCAGGGTGACTTTTTGCTTTTTCTTTTATACCCCTCTCACATACCCTTTTATATAGTTTTTTGTGTTCTCAGTGCTTTTAGCCCACACACTGTGACTTCTCAAGGCTGATAACTCAGCTCAGCCCCACGGCACCGTTAAACCAGGAGAGCAAACATCCTGGGAGCCCCAGACACCAAGGGCCTCTCCAGAACACATTTTGGAACCTCAGACAGGCCCAGCCAGGGGGAAGGTTCCTCACAACGAGGGCTTCACTCCAGCCTCTCATTGGGGGATCTTTGATAGATGTGCTAATTAGCAAAGCCTATAATTGTGTGTATTTCAGTGTACGTGCATTTTCAGGGAATTCCACCTGGACCAAGTGCTGCACCCAAGGATCCTGAAATAAACACCAAGGCAAAAACCCCTTTTTCCCATAAACTGTGTTTTGATTTTAATTTTAAGACCAGGAAAAGGCAACACCAACTGTGCCAGGGTGAGCTGGGGCAGAGTCCTGCTCTCCTCATCCCTGGCACCCACCGAGCCTCCCATGCCAAGAACACCTTTCCTTCTTGCCAGCACCTTCTGGAATGCTCTCTCATCCCTCCAGCACATCCCTCCCTTCCCTGAGGTGTGTTTGCTCCCCGACTATCACACATTCCTGTCTCCTCTCCACGCCTTGGCAGAGCTGCTGCCAGCAGGGCTCAGGTGGGTTCTGCACCCCTGGAAGGTCTGCACCCGGCTGGCAGCGACGTTTGGGGGGGATGGAGGTGCTCCAGGTAGTGAGAGGTGTGGGTTGGAACAGCTGGGAAGGGTCCAGCAGCTCAGGAGTGAATCACCCAGGAATGGGATGGAATTCGCCTCAGGGCTGTGAGGGTGCAGCTGATGGTGGTTGGGAAGGAATCCTCCCCCAAGGGACCTCGGCAAGGGGAAAGGAGGATGGAAACAGGAATGCAGGGAACGTGCTGCTGCTCACCTTTATGGAAACATTCCCCCAGAGCAGCCCTGGAGTCCCTGTGCTGCCTCTTGGCCTTGGAAGCTCCAGGAGATCTGGGATTCAGCTCCGTTCCTAACGCGGCTGTGCAGAGGAACCCTGAGGGTGCCTTTGCTGACCCCTCCAGCCCCACAACAACACGAAAATTCCTGCTCTGGCTCAGGCTGTGAGTCCACTGAGCCTTTTTTCCATCCCAAAATGCGATGCCAGCAAACACCAGGGAACTGAACACGTAAACAATTATTGCATGGGGAGCAACGATGCCAAGAGACTTCATTTTCTGCATCCCCAGCTAAAAGCCAAAGTGCAGGAGATCCAAGTGAGCCCTGCTGCCTGCTGCACGCCCTCTGCCCTCTTGTTCTGCACCACCACCATCCTGGTGCTTGCAGGGACGTGCAAGTTGATATTTTAAAAAAGCTTTACATAAAGCATTAAAACAGAACCACTTTCATCCCCAGACGTCCCCAGGAGCTGCCTCCACAGGTGACTGCCAAGGAGACAACGCTTGGCTGGCATAAAACCACCAGCTCTGCAAATAAACCCAGCTATTCACGAGCCAGATCTCCCCTCCTCCCTAAATTTGCAGTGCACATCCCTCAGTTTCCAAGTCAACGGCGACTCCCAGGGTTGGAAATGTCCCTGCCAGGGCTGGCTTCCCACTCCTCTTGTCCCAGGGCACTGAGTGACTGTCACAGCATGCTCTGTGCAGACAGAAATGTCACCCCTGTGGCACAGAGACCTGGGCAGAGGGAGAGGTGTAAGGGTGGCAGGAATGCAGGGAAGTCCTTTTCCTGCAGGGAAATAGCACTGTGGAATGTCATGGAATGTCACAGCAGGAGAGGATCACAGGAACCACCCCAGTTTTAGTATCCATCCTCACAAACTCACTTTCAACCCCAAACATCCCCAGAAGCTGCCTCCATAGGTGACTGCCAAGGAGACAACGCTTGGCTGGCATAAAACCACCAGCTCTGCAAATAAACCCAGCTATTCACGAGCCAGATCTCCCCTCCTCCCTAAATTTGCAGTGCACATCCCTCAGCGAATGCTTGGGTCTGGGTGGACAAGACGGTTGGGGAGCTTTGGTTCCATCCGTGGGGACACTCGACTGTCACAGCTGTCCTGCCCATGGACACTCATCTGTCCCACCCATGGACACTCCACTGTCCCACCCATGGACACTCATCTGTCCTGCCCACGGACAAGGGACAGCCTGCAGGGCAGCCAGGGATGTCCACCCTGCAGGCCAGCACCAGGACAAAGGGCAGGGCAGCTCTGGTGGAGCAGCACAGGAATTCACTGATTTGTGTCCAGCACGGTGGGGAGGAGTGAGGGACAGAGTGCAAACCCCATTCCCTCCCCAAGCACGAAATGCTGAAGTGTTTTGGCCAAATTTTGGACTTTAACGTTCTGATATCCTGATTCTCCCCAAAAAAACTTCCAGCTCCCTCTGCTCCCTGACTCCCTGAATGATGGCAGGTGCCTGTCAGCTCTCCACTACACTTCCACAGAGCAGCAGCCCAGGGGGAAAGCTTTCCTTAATCCAGCCAAGGGGACTCCCCATCCCTGGAAATGCCCAGGGCCAGGCTGGAGAGGGCTTGGAGCAGCTTGGTCTAGTGGAAACTGTCCCTGCCATGATCCTTAAGGTCCCTTCCAACCCAAACCAGCCTGGAATTCCGATTCCATCCCAATTTCAGCTCAGCAAGGCAGCACAAGGGGAGTGTTTGATGTAGCAGGGAACAACATCCACTTCTGTCTGCCCTGTTAAGGTAGAATTGAAATGAAATGCAGGATAAAAATCCCAAGATCCAGCCAGGCATGGATTGGATCCTCCCATGGGAAGGTTTGAGTTAGAGGAGCTTGTGTTGCCTTGGCTGATTGCAATTACACCAAGCGCTGTCTGGCTGGAAATAAAATGAAATTGCAACAGAGTTCCAGTTTAATTGAAATTTCCTGGGATCTGTTATTACACAGCAGTGATTGTTCTGCGGCACTAATGAGCCTTTGCTCAGATGATTATCCAAGTGTCTCTCCAGTCGCTATTTCATTATTGTATTATTAATGATCAGATAGGATTGTCACAGCTGAGACGAAACCTGAACATCAGACAGAGCACACAGACACATCCCCTGCACTGCTGCTGCACCAGCACCGCATGAATACCAATTTTTTTAGGGGGTGGGAGAAGGATTTTTATATTTATTGGTACTCTGCCCTGTTATTCTGCAGGAATGCTGTCAGCTCGGTGATATTTTGGGTCTGGTTGGGAAGGCTGCTGCTCTCCAGACTTTGCATTTCGAGCCTTTTCTTATTTCTTGGTTTGCTCATTGAGGGCTGAAGGTTTTTATTTGGTCATTCAGCGAAACAAGTGCTGTCACCTTCCCATTTCCTTATGGGTACCAAGACCCTCCGAGATTCCCCCTGACAGTTTGAGTTTCCTGGTCTGGATTCATCACCGAAATAACTTCGATATTTAGGAGCTGCTTGGCAGGAATCCAGACCCTCTCTCCCTCCCCAGAGTGCAACCAGGCAGGACCTGGCAGCTCTACGCCCAGAGACCAACACCAGGAGACATTTCCAGGGGGAAATTCCAGACTTTTGGGGCCATTCCCAGGATTTGGCAGGGCAGACAAAGCCCTGGCTCGGAGCAGCCCCAGATGCTTTGGGAAGCAGCTTTCCCCTCCCTGCAGGAATGGGTTTGGAGGGAGAGATGCTGCTGGAAGGGTGAGGTGACATCAGGGCTGTGTCACCACCTCCAGGTGCTTCCACCTTCCCCCTCTCCACCGCTGGATCTGTGATGGACACGAAGCAAAGGAGAGACCCACGAGCTCTGCAGGGTCTCCCCCATGCCAAAACACCCCGAAACAAAAAGCCATCATTGCCAGAAAATGCCTTTAACAGGGGGAGATAAACCCTGGAAGTGTCCCAGGCCAGGCTTGGAGCAGCCTGGGATAGCAGGAGCTGTCCCTGCCCGTGGAGCTGGGTGAGCTCTAGGGTCCCTTCCAGCCCCAGCCACCCAAGAGCTCTGTGATAACCTCACCAAAGACACCAAAAAAGGGATATTTGCCTGAAATGCCTGTTTCACATTCCAAGAGGGATAAACCTCACCCAGCCCTCCCTGCTCCTCACCCAGAACATCCCCAGCAGGCTGAGCCCCTCTCACACCAGCACTGCCCAGTCCCCAGCCCGATGCAAATCCCAAAAATACCCAAATCCTTCCACTTTTGGCCACAATCCAACACTTCTGCTTTTGCTTGCTTGTATTGCTTTGGAATTTTTTTTTTTTCTCCCTAATTTCACAGGCTGCTTTCTGCTGGGCAAAATCTCTTCTCTATTCCAGCGACTTCAGATGTAAAAAGGGAGCAAAAGTTCAGCGCTGAAGCTGGGTGACATTTCAGTTTCCTTGTGAAATGTATCCAGAACCAGAAAAGGAACAGTTTGAAACCAGCAGGAAGCAACTACAAAAAATCAGGGTGAGTTCAGGGAACGTTTTCAGTCAGCAGAAGAATCTGTAAAAAATCCAGAACTGCCAAACCTTTATTTTTGTCGCTGCAATTACTTTTAATTTCTTTTCTTAAATGATTTTTTTTTCTTTTTTTTTTTGGTCCTGCTGCTCCTGCTTAAGAGAAATGTGGTGTTAACCCATGAGTGAAAGATAACAGCTCCCTTGGGGCTGCCTGAGTGCTTCAGCCTCTATTAATTTTTTATTGGGGCTTTGCTGCCCGAGATCCTGAGCGTGCATTGGTAATTGGACCAAAAAAAGAGCTGATTTCCATAATATTTGGATTCATTTGAAATAAATATTCCAATATTTGGATAACCTTCTCCACCCAGGACTGCAGGAAGTTTTGCTGTCTTTGTGGAGGAAAATCCACTGGGGGAGTGCTTGGTATTGTTCTCAGTGCTGGGAAAAGACAATCTAAATGTCCAGGAATAATTTCCTTAAAATCCAGCAGAGATTCTCTCTCCTCTTTCCCTCCTTCCTCGCAATCACACCATTAGATCATTATGGTCTATCAATTTGTCAGCTTCCAGCAATTTCTTCCTTTAAGGCTCCGAGATGGGAAGCCACTAAAAAGGCCTAAAACAGGGGGAAAATCATTTCGCAAAAACAATTGCTCCATTTGGATGTCAAAACACACAATATTCTCCTCCGTGGAAAGAACATTTTCTAAAAAACCACATCCCCCTCAGCAGCAATCATTCCCCCACTGTGATTTTGGCACTTTGTGCTCCTGGATATCTTTCCCGGGACTGATAGCAGAGCTTTAATTTCTGTTGTTTTATTTCTGAGAGGCTCCACCTTAAATCCTCGCCCATTTCAGAGCGTTCCTGTAAATTTATTTAACCTGCATGTGCACACAAGCACACACACACGATGCTGGGAGCTGGCTGAGATTGGGGAGATTTGGGAGATTTCAGCAGCTTTCCTGCTTTCCCAATTTCCCCAGGAAATTCTGGGATGCACCAAAAGAGGAGTGACCAGCAGGCTGAGGGAGGTGATTCTCCTCCTCCACTCTGGTGCCACCCTGGAGGGGAAAAGGCTCCAAGGAGACCTCGGAGACCCTTCCAGAACCTAAAGGAGCTCCAAGAGAGCTGCAGAGGGACTTGGGACAAGGGATGGAGCGACAGGACGAGAGGGAATGGCCCTAAAATGAAGGAGAATTTGTTTAGATTAGAAATTAGGAAGTTTTTTGAGGGTGGGGAGGCACAGGGTGCCCAGAGAAGCCCCTGGATACCTGGCAGTGCCCAAGGCCAGGTTGGACAGGGCTTGGAGCACCTTGGGACAGTGGAAGGTGTCCCTGCCATGGCAGGGGGTGGCACTGGATGAGTTTTGGGGTCCCTTCCGCCCCAAACCACTCTGGGATTCTGTGATTCCAAGCCTCAGCAGTGCCTGAGCTGTCTCCAGGCTCGGATCTGGGTTCCCAAACCCCTGCCGTGCCCAGGGGCTGTGGGACTCGCTCGGCACCGAATGAAGATGTGCTGAGGACACAACACTCTATTAAATCCTGGCCCAGGCTGACTCCCGGGGGAAGGAGAGCAGCCCTGATCCATGGCTTCAGCTAAATGTGCTTCCTCCGAGTTCTCCCGGCTATTCCCTGCATCCCCAGGCCATTAGCGAGCCGTGCTGGCAGGTCAGGGAAGACAAAAAGGTCCCTGCAGCTCCCATCTGCCCCAGCAGAAAGGATGAGCTGATTATGTTCTACATTCAATCACCAGAAAGGATCAATCTGTAATTAAGAGACTCCTCTTCCACCCCTCTGTCAGGTTTTTGCCTCTTCTCCCCTTCCATCCTCCAGCAAACCTTCCAGCACCAAGTCAATTTAATGAGATTTCTCAGTAACAAATGACCAGTTTGTAATAATTATATTTTCTTCTGCGATCGCTGCAGAAATGATTTAAAGCAGAGAAAGCTCCAATTTATTAAGCATCAAATTTTCTGCGGTGAACTTTTAACTACGGAGAGAGCCTGGAGCCTGAGGCAGCTCTCCTCCCCCACTCTGGGCATTGCCTTGGCCACGAAATATTGATGGTTTGGAGATCGAGATTTGGCTCCTTGATGAAAACAAATGAATCCTAAATGAAAATAAATATCAGGCAGGGCCCAGCTGCGTTTCCCAAGGAGTGGTGCAGGGAACAACAACCCCGTCCTTGACCTGCTCCGTGTTTTCCTCGTTAATATTTGCAGATGAAGATTTAATTGCTGCACAGGCTCTGAGGGAAAATCCAGAGCCCGAGGGAGCTCAGGTCCTCAGCTGGACCTGGCAGGGATGCCAGGAACGCCACATCCATCCTGAATTACACCAAACCTCTGCCTCCTAAACCTTGGAAAACCCAACTCCTGCATCAGCTCTGCTCCCACGTGCTTGCAGCTCAGGATTCGACCGAATTTAGGGAGAAGAACCTTGAAGGGGAGGATTTCTTCCTCCTAGCTCTGCTCTATTCCGTGAAAGACGACGAAAAATTCACCGACAGGGAGAGGGTGCCGAGTTTGGGCTCGTGGGATCCACGGAAAAACAGCTTTTCCACACCTCCCGGAGACAGAGCAGATAGGAAAGGGATGAAAGGAGTTGGGAAAATTGGCACAATTCGGGTTTTTTACCCTGATTAATAGCAGTGAAAGACACGTCCAGGAGCTGTAACCTGTGCTGTTTACCCAGAGCCGCCGAGCTTCCTTCCAAAGCACACTTGTTACACCAACCTCCAGCCAGCCTAAAAAGCCTGTTAATTTAATTAATTATCCCCGGTAAATGGGCCCCCTGAGGGCTCCCAGAGGTAAAATGCATCTTGGCAAGGAAACAACAGTGCTGACAGGAGCATCTGCCTGGCGGAGGATTGCGGTGCCCACCTCGGGATGGTGGATGGAGCAGCAGCAGCAGCAGCCAGGTTCTCCCTGCTCCATCCCCGAGCTCTTCCCGCAGCACAAACACCCAAAATTCTGCTTTTAGGCAGCTCTTTGTGCAGTCATCCCCGCTGCTTGCCAGCCCCCTGTGCCCTCACAAGGGTCACACGCTCGAAAATCAGGTTTTATGTGTCTGCCTCGATGATTTCTGCGCGGAAAACACCTCCTGCTCCGGCAGGTTTGGGCTAAAACAATCAGTTTTTTGCTTTTTTACCGAGATCAGCTCAGTCACGTCCAGGGAAAGGACTCACCCAGCTGTTGTGGAGAGCTGAGGGATAAAAGGGATGCCTTGTTTTAGCCAATCTGGGGGAATCACCAGGCAGTGATTGGAGTCAATCCCAGCCTCGCCAGGGGAGCTTTGCCAGTATTGGGAAGCTGAAGATGGAGCTCAGAAGACCTTGGCAGGGACATTTGTCTCCTTTCCCTGTAGAAAGGTGTCACAGGTACCCTAAAGGATCTGTTCTATCTCTCTTCCTCACACTTTATCTGAATTCACATTTTTTTTACCTCTGACCAAAGAGGACACAAAATTGTCCAACAACGCAAACATTGTTATCCCATAAAGGATAACATTCATGATGTTATTTATATAACATCATTCTCTGTTATCCCATAAAGGTCTAAAAAACTTCCCCCGACCTCATTCTTGCTCTCATTTGAGCTTTTTCCCATTAATAATTTCATTTTTTTTAGCACCAACACCTCCACGGCTGCGGTGGAGCTTCCACTTTAGCAACCCAGGAGCCCGACTGCAAATGACTGATTATCCCCAGCTTAACAAGCAAGAGGACAAACAATAAAAGAGCAAGGATAATGCATCACGAAATGTACTTTGTTCATTTATTTGACAACTGCAGTTTAGTTGTAATTAATTATGATAATTCTTCATGGCACACCAGTTAATGTTCTGTAGGGTAATTTGTTCGAGTCTCAGGAACACCAGGCCTGCCCTCACTCGTGCTGCTGGATTTGGACTGGGAAAAAAATCTGATATTTTGGGGTTGAGCACAGAGGACACTGTGGAAGGAGGGGAAAAATTAAAAATTGCCCATCAGGGTTACAGGGACAGAGGGTCTGGCAGCTCTGTGGCTGATATTTAAATTAAATGTGAGGGTTTAGACACGATCTCTGTCACTGTAAAGCCAACACGAAGGCCTTTCAAATCAATCTCTCCTTTATTCCTATGTGGTCTCTGTTTCTAGGGAGCCATTTAAGGCATCAGAGGTATATAATGTGTTGTAATTTGGGCAGAATTGGGTTTCAGGTCTGCCTACAAGCTGCTGCAGGTCTGGCTCTGTCACCCACACCCTGGACTGCTGTGAGTTTGCCTATGCAATAAACATATTTAGCATATTAACAAGCTAAACAGCTTATTAATAATTAATTATAAATGAGCATATTTAGAGAGCCCCTTGAAGTACAAACAGCCTTCATGGAGATGTCTCCTATAAAGCAGCAGCTGGAATTTTTCAGGATTTCTGCAGGGTCTGTCTCAGACTCTGCAGTGACCTCGATGCTCCCCCGATGTTCCTCCCCTCAGCCCAACTCTTATTGCTTCACTTCTCTCCCCCAAATCTTCTGAAGGTGCCTCGTGGTGGACCTGGGGTGACTCAAAGCTGTTCCCAAACCGCAATTAATAATAAATAGAGCCAGATTTTGGCACAGCAGAGTTATCAGGCTTCAGGAGGGATAACAATATCCAAATTACCAGGTGAAAGCCTTCGGGAAAAGCAATTGGATAATAACAGACCTGTGCCAGAGTCATCAAAGACTTTTCACGCTGGGCTAGAAAATCAAGACTCAAGAATGAATGGGATTGGATTAAATAAAAGAAATTTCCCACCTCCTCACCAGTCCTACGTGGAGCTGGAGCTTTACAGAGCTTTGAAAAAGCAATCACGGCGTTTTGTTTCAAAATTTCCTTCATTCCTCCCAGATTTCGGAATAAAAGCATGAAATAGAAGTCACCTCAGTCCACCTTCTACCCCCCAAAACCTTCAGCTTTATTGCATTTTCCAGGAATTTGTCAGAAGAAAAATCAGAAAGCAGAAAGGTGGAAGAGGCCACCAGAGGATTTTCCTATGAAAAGCACTGGAAAATTCTACGAAAAAGCATGGAAAAGTGTCACTCAGAATAAAGCTGTGCAGGCTGGGGATAGATGAGAGACAAGGGATAAATCCTACAAGGCCTGGAAGGCAAGGACAAAGCCATCAACACTCAGTATCTGCCCAAAAGTCCCAAAAATAATGCAATTTTTAAAAGAAAAACCAGAAAAATAGAGACAAAAACATCTCCTCCCTTCCTGTGCCACCTGGAGCTGTTCTGATTCCTCCTTGGCCTCCCTCCCCTCACAACCTAGGGATTGATTTGGGATTAAAATAGAGATTTGGGGTGGTTTGAGGAAAGGGATCAGCTGTGCAAAGAGCCAGACTGGGGCAGGTAGAGCAAAGTTAATCCTTCCTTGATGGATCCTTGATGGATCCAGGAGGAGATTCCTGGACAAAGGAGGCTTCTGGAGAGCAGTACCAGCCAAAATCGACATTTTTTGTACTTAATTTGTACAGAACTTTGAATTTTTAACAGGGAAAAATCCCGAGACATCTCAGATTCACCCACAATTAACCCAAGTCTCTCCACCATCACTTTCACCATTTCAAGTGATGAGGCAATTCCCTTAGTGCAGCCCAAAGGAAATGCAAACAAACACACCAGAGCCATCCCAAAACTCCCTGGCAAAGGGAAGCAGGGCAGGAATTCCATGAGGATCACGTGCAGGGCAGCACTGGGGCTGAGACCAAATCACCCCAGACAAGCCCAGAACGTGAGCAAGAGCTCAGTTTAATTTTTCATTTGACTCTGCCACTGTCTCTCTTTTGATTTCCCAAGCACCTGTGATGATTGATGTCAAAGTTATTGCACTGCTGACATTCAAACCAAGCAATTCCAGTGGCTGGAACAAACCCTGGAACAAAAAGGAAATCAGCTCTCAGCCCAGGCTCCTTTGGTGTTTACATTCAGCCAGGGCAGAGCTGAACGTGCAGAGAACACGCAGGAAATGTCAGCTCTGCTCACGGATTTTGTACTAAAGATAAAAGCTGAATGTTTATCTTCCCTTGCAGGCTCAGAGCTCCACAGGTCCATTAGCTCACGGCAGGGATGTTTGGCTACAGGGAATTAGGAATGCCATGATTTTAGGATCTCAACCCTTTTGGGTGCATTTCTCTTCCCTCCCTTGACTAAAAATTCTCCAGATCAGAGAATCAAAAGTGAGGAGAAGAAGCAATGTTTTTATTTCAAGCTTGAGAAGGAAAAAACCCCAAGTAGTTCAGCAAATATTACTTAAAATAAGGGTTTCATAAAAGCAGTTGTGCTCTGCCTTTCTCCTTTTAAATTGTTTCTTCTCCCCTCTCCCCGCTGCTCCCCTTCCCTGACTGACAGCTCGCTGATGACAGATTCCCTCCCTTGCCAGAGGTTTTTTATCATGTTTCATTCACAGCACCGCAAACTCCAGGGTCCCTCCGTACCTGCCTCACTTTCTCTCCCCTTTCCAGCTGTTCCAGGAGCAAAGATTGTCACAATCCCCTGGGAATGCCTCTCCACACCCTCCATGCTCCTGCAGCGCTTGGCTTTCCCGACCCCATAAACCCTCCAGTGAGATCTCCCTCAGCGACAGCAAAAACAGAGAGGAAATTCGGATCAGTGCAGAGGATAAATAACTTTTTGCTCTGAGGTGTGTTTCCCAGCTGGGATCAACTCTGTTCGTGCTGGGCACCAACCAGCATCACAGGAATTCCCGAGGATCCCTCCAGGATCCCAAACCCCAGGATGGATGTGCAGCCCCAGGACGGCAGCAGCTCCAAAGCTCCGCAGCACATAAATCTCGTGTTTAAGCTCAGCGTGTCACTGCTCAGGCGACCCAAGGGATTTGAGCACTCAAGTGGCAGATTAATCCCAATCAAAACTGATCCGAGATGAGGAGATAACCACACATTTGCTTTGTTGGCAAACAGCGGCTCCTTTTCAGCCCTGATCTCCATAAACTCCTTTCCCTTTGTTGTGCAATCACAGCCTCAAACACAAACTGCGGAGAGGCTCCAAACGAGGTGGTATTTTCCCCAGGAGCAGCTTGCACTAACGCTGTGTTTTCCACCTTTACTTTGTTTGCCCGAATTAGAAGCGAGAGCCAGAGCAGCAGGATGGGAGAAGCTCCCCTGGCTGGAATTCCATCCCCCTTTTCCTTGGGATTCCTTCCCGACAGGGTAAATCTGGGGGCTGGTGGCACATTACAAACCATCACATCTCACACAGATTTTGCTGTTCAGTCTCTCAATTTCTGTGCCTTTGCTGTGGTGACGATTTAAACCTGAGCAGGAGGGAGGAAATCTTTTTGGTGGGGTGCTGCTGCCTGCCTGGGCTGGTTTTGCTTTCAAGTTCTCTGAAAAGGAGAAAAAAAAAGTCCTTTTTAAATAATTCCAAGTCCACCATCAAGCTTAGAAGCTGGGACTAGAGAGATGCTGCTTATTAGATTCAGGGAGATCTCCAGCAGGAAAAGGGAGAGGGAGGGTTGGGTTTAAGCTGCTAATCCTGACTTGCAGGCTCAGCTCCCAGAACCCACCGAGATATTCCAGCCAGGAACTTTGAACCACCACCCCCTTTGAAAGGATTAAGCTTCTCAGTAGGAAAAAGGCACTTAAATGTCTCTAAAAATCCCTGGGGGTGTCTGAGGCCAGGCTGGACAGGGCTTGGAGCAAGCTGGGATAGTGGAAGGTGTCCCTGCCCAGGGCACGGGGGTGGAACAGGATGGGATTGATTGAAGGTCCTTTCCAATCCAAACCATTCCTGGATTCCATTTTCTCCAGCCAGAGGAGATTTGCAGAGATTTGTGTTCCTCAGGCTGCAGACAGAGAGATCAGACAGCACAAAGTGCCCAAACCCAGCCTGGCACTGCAGCTCCCATCAGGAAAATTGGGATAACAGAACCTGCCTGCCTTACTGGGGTGGAGGGAGAAGAAAGACATTAAAGTTTGGGTGATTCTCCCCTAAATACATTGCAGAGGAGAAGCCAGAATACCCCAGAATACTTAAAGACAGAATCCAGCAGGGAAAATCTGACTTCCAGCTATTCCCACACCCAGGAGGATTGGCCACTTGTTGAAACGAAAAACCTTAATCCCTGCACAAGGGAGAAGGGAAGAGAGGGAGATAAAAACAGGATGAAATGCTGGACTTCGAGTTTGGACTGAACACAGCATTTCTGCAAAAAACAAAGTTCCTGCCTGGCCAACTGAGGGGTGTTAAATCAATGCCTGAGTCAGGACTGACCAGAAAGGGAGTAACATTCCAAGCTGGACCAGCAGGGAATATGTTCTGCAGGCTGGAAAGAGCAGCTTGCTCCGGATAATTAATGGATAATCAAGGCTAGAGCAGTAATTTTTGGAGTGGTGACCAATTTCCCCAGCACAGGTTTCCCCTGGGGCATCTCCTGCTCCCTTTGGATGGTTCCTGATTTGAGGGTTTTTTCACTTTAGCGAAGTGAAAAGCTTCAGCTTGGAAAAATTATTTGAAATAGCATCAAGGGCCCAGTGTGTGGCTGGTGGCTGAAGAGGAAAAGAAATTTTAAAAAAAAGGAGAGTCCATTCAGGCTCAAATCCAGCTTGGAATGGGCTTCAGAGGAATCATTGGAAGCTTAACTACCTAAAACCCACTTTTGTTCCCTTCCTGGCAGAGCCCACGGTGACAGCTGTGACTCCTGAGCAGCATTCCGTGCCCAGAGAGGCACGGCCTGGAATAATCCATAATTTAGGTGCAAAAAAAACCATTTTAAAAGATGCCCACGAAATAAACCAGCGCTGAAATGGTGGC
Organism: Vireo altiloquus; assembly: GCA_013396875.1. Classification (NCBI taxonomy): domain Eukaryota; kingdom Metazoa; phylum Chordata; class Aves; order Passeriformes; family Vireonidae; genus Vireo; species Vireo altiloquus. The sequence goes on from VZRF01006105.1 coordinate 62,880, forward strand.
TGGGGAAACAAATAAACCAAGGCAGACGATTGGATGTGGTTCCAGAAAGTTGAGAGACTTCACTGCCTGAACGGGATATGGAAGCAAGGCTGCAAAAATGCTTCCTGAGAGCTGTCCAGCCTCGTGCTGCAGCTGAAATTCAGAGAGATGAGGCTCCCAGAGAGGCATTTTTAGCCTCCTGGCGCTGCTCAGATACTCTGGGGTGGGTGGTCACCCTCCAGAGCATCCCTGGAGGGACAGGGGGGAGCTGAACTCCAGGAATTTCTTTGGCAAATGAGGAGAGATGGGGAAAAAGCTGGAGAAGGAGCAGGACCAGTCTGCACTCTGAAATATCCCTGAACTTGGTGGGAGGATTGGATTTGCTCTGAGCACTGTACAAACCTCGAGTTTAGGAGAGGAGCAGAATGAGTTCAGCTAACAAATACAGAGCTGATGGGAGCAGAATGAGTCCAGCTAACAAATACAGAGCTGATGGGAGCAGAATGAGTTCAGCTAACAAATACAGAGCTGATGGGAGCAGAATGAGTCCAGCTAACAAATACAGAGCTGATGGGAGCAGAATGAGTCCAGCTAACAGATACAGAGCTGATGGGAGCAGAATGAGTTCAGCTAACAGATACAGAGCTGATGGGCAGGAGCAGCTGCTCCTGGTGCTGCTTTCCTGATGTTCCCCTGGATAAAAAGCTTTGAATTCACCTCCCCTCCTGCTCCCAACGCTCCTGTGCCCCATCCAGCCCAGCTCAGCCTCACTCCAGCCTTTAAATATTGTGCTGTAGAGCATCTGAGAGTAGGAGAAATATCAGTGCTGTGTCTCTGGAGCTGCCCCTGATCACAGCAAAGCTCTGAGCACTCCGAGTGGCTCTGCTCCAAGTTGGCACGGCACAAGGCACCAGGATTTTCTCAGACAGGCACACGAGGGCTGGGGAATTTTAATATCTTCTTCCCCTTACAAGTAATTTCCAGTGTTTATGCTCTGCGGAGCTCCTTAGGAGTGTCAGAGCAGAACAAATGTCATTTTTAATGGACTTGCTAAATCATAAAAACCATTTGGAAAATTGCATCTGATTAAAACATGAAAACGTTCCATTATTCACGGGGCGATCGCAGCGGCTCCGAGCAGTGGCAGGAGTGGGCTGCAGAGAAATCTTGGCCTGCAGGACTTTCTACCTCAGGAACTAAAAAGCAATCTTCTGATCTGCTCCTGCCAAGCTCGGAGTTCTCCCGGAGCGAGGGAACAAAGCTCAGCATCCATCATGGCATCCTTAATTCTCGTGGGGACACAGGGAAAAGCACGACAGTGTGCATTTCAGAGCACAGCTCCCACACTGTCACGGGCAATATTCAAATCCTCCCCAGACAGGGATCGCAGCTCCCTCTGGGAGGAGGCCAGCCCTGAATCTCTCGTTTCTGGGGTGGTTGTCACTAAGAATTTTCAATTATTTGTCTCAATTCTCCCAAAAAAATGCCTCTCGCTGTGCGGAAGGGGAGCAAAAATGGAAAGTTCTGTTCTGTACAATGAAGCAGATGTGGCAAGAGAGCACAAATTAGAGAGAGGTGCTGCTCTGGAGAGCAAACAGCACTGGAGCAGGAAGGATCCCCATCACAGCCATGCTGTTCTCCCAGCCTTAGTTCTGCCTGCGCTCTCTAGATGGTGATGCAGAGTAATTAAGCTCTGGTTTACCGAGCATGTAACCTTTGGTAACTGAATATTCTGAGGAGTGACAGCAGATGATTTAGCCAGACATGCCACAGCAAGGTAGCTGCCTACAGCCTGCATGTCAAACAAAGCATCAATCAAACCTGCTCTGCTAGGCTGCTATTTCATTTTCAGGGGATTTGAGGAGTGTGCTCCTTCCCAAAGTCTTTTCTTTTTTTTTTTTTCATTATTTCTTGTTTTTAATTGAACTGAATAATGCAGCTTCGGGGGAAGATGTAAGCAGGGAAGCAACATTATTTTAGGAGAAGCAAAACCACGCCAGTTAAACCATTTCGCTTGAAAAGGATCCAAACTTCCCCTGGCTCCCAAGAGGAGGCCAAATCCTGGTTTTACAGTGGGATTGCCACGGCAGAGGTGACATCTGAGGTGCCCAGAGCTGCTGATTTCCCTGCTGGGGCTGTTATCAGGTCGGGATCCAGGGATGTGACAGGAAATGCAGGATAATTCTAACACTGATTGATGCTCACCATGAGGCAGAGAGGAGATGTTTCAGTGCCTCCAATTCCCCACACTCAGTAGGAAACAGACCCTGAAACAGCAGCATTTCCATGGTGGAAAATCTCCTGCACAGGAATTCACCTGCAGCACCTCACCCGGTGAGGATTTACCCAGAGCCAAGGGTTGTTGCAGGGATAAATTCAGATAAATTCATCAAGGCAAAGGTGCTCTGACATCCTTGGATGGAAGTGTGGAGTGAAAATCAGACTCTCAGTGCTGCTGCAGCACTTTCAAAGAGCTTCAGAGAGATGCTGAAGTTCAGCTCAGACAAATTTCCTCTCCCTGTGCAGCACGGTTCTCATGCAAAGGTTAATAACTCCTGATATGTTCTGTGAACTCAGCATTTCTCCGGAATTTCAGCTTGATGTACTGCCCTTTTCACCAGGAACACATTTCTCCCTGCCTGCCTTCCTCCTGCTAATCAGTTTTATCAACACAGCCCCAGGTGAGGAATGGCTTTCAAGATGCAGAGACTGGGAGCTGGAAACTCCTGCTTAATGCAAATGATAACAGTCAACAGGAGCCTATTAATGAGCTCCGAAAAACCCAGAACCACAGCTGAGACAAACCCCAAAAAAGCAGCGTCAAATTTACACCAGAACACAGCCTGGCCTTGCAAGTTTATAAATCTCGGCGCTCTTTAAAAAACAAAGCATTAAATCATTTCGCCTGGGAGATGAGAACATCAATTACACTGCTCCATCTCCTTCCCCACGTGCTCTGAGATTTGTGCTTCCCCCTATTTCATCCCAGGGTTTTCGAGGGGGAAGATTTACAGGGGGGAAATGGGGAGAAGCTGAGGAGCTCTGGGGGGATCCAAATTCCTGTGCTCATCCCCAAACTCATCCTTTATGTCAGAGTACATTTCAGGGTGCTTGGACCCCACTGGCTTCTGGCCCAGCTCTCTTCCTTATTTCAGTGTCCCATGTCCCAAAAAGATGAAATGAAGCTTCTTTCTGCTGTTTCAAAGCTTGTTCATTTTCTCTTATCAAAGTTTGGGAGGCACAGACTGTGCTGTGACCTCCAGGAACACGAGGGCAGAATGGCAATGGCTACCCAAAGCAGGTAGCTTTTATATCTATTATCAACCAGTTAGAAAACTTTACCTATCTTATTTTGTCCCCAAAACCAGTGAATATCAACCTCACTGACATGTCTCCTTTACACTAAATTCTATCTACCAATTAACAAACCACAGGAACTCATGTCAGAGAGAAAAGGAAGAGAAGGAGAAGAGAGAAGAAGGAGAAGGAGAAGAAGGAGGAGAAGAAGGAGAAGGAGAAGAAGGAGGAGAAGAAGAAGAAGGAGGAGGAGGAGGAGAAGAAGGAGGAGGAGGAGAAGGAGAAGGAGAAGAAGAAGAAGAAGAAGAAGAAGAAGAAGAAGAAGAAGAAGAAGAAGAAGAAGAAGAAGAAGAAGAAGAAGAAGAAGAAGAAGAAGAAGAAGAAGAAGAAGAAGAAGAAGAAGAAGAAGAAGAAGAAGAAGAAGAAGAAGAAGAAGAAGAAGAAGAAGAAGAAGAAGAAGAAGAAGAAGAAGAAGAAGAAGAAGAAGAAGAAGAAGAAGAAGAAGAAGAAGAAGAAGAAGAAGAAGAAGAAGAAGAAGAAGAAGAAGAAGAAGAAGAAGAAGAAGAAGAAGAAGAAGAAGAAGAAGAAGAAGAAGAAGAAGAAGAAGAAGAAGAAGAAGAAGAAGAAGAAGAAGAAGAAGAAGAAGAAGAAGAAGAAGAAGAAGAAGAAGAAGAAGAAGAAGAAGATTGTCCCCATATTGATATATAGAGAAAAACCTAACATCTCCAACTCCACACTCTGTGCTGCACTAAACAAAAATCTTTTCATTTCTCTGGTGCATTCAAGTTCCCCCAAAAGTGAAGGGAATTTCTCCCACCAGCTTAGGTCCCAGGCTAAGCTATTTTGAGGAATTTTGGGAATAAAACAAACACCCAGAGGAGCAGGAAAATTCCCAGGCTTTTCCTGGACTCCAGCAGTACATTTATCAACAGGATGGGGGCTCAGGCAGATGCTCCATGAGCTTTTTATTATTTCATTCAGGCACCATGAACACAAGAGGTGTACACAGCACTGCTGGCAACCCAAGGGTTCTTAGTTACAGAACATTCTCAAAAGTTTTTCAGCCAATAGATGCTTCTAGAGTTTACAGACAAGTGTTCCAACCAGCCACTTAAAAGCACTCATACACCTGTTACAGACAATACTTGCTTGTATGTCTTGTAACAATGCACAATATTCCATTATTAAGCTTAAAACTTCAGTATCTTTGCTAAGAACGTTTTCTGCAGCTCCAAGACTTCTCTGAGCCAAACCTAGAAACACCAACCCTTGTTTTAATGTCCTCACAGTCTAGATTATTCTATTATCAGTCTGGATAATATTCAGACTGATAATCTATTCTATAAGCAGTCTAGATTACTCTAGATTTTTCTATTCTTCTTCTACATTCTGGTTTTTGCAGTCGCAGCTGAACCTAAAATCTTTGCTGGGAGATTATTATTTTTTTCTGAATTATTTATTATTTCTGATTATTTGTTTCTGAAACCTGCTTTTCTCACTCAAACTAAAACCCTTCTCACCTTTTGCATTTCCCA
>VZRF01006105.1:67740-94549 GCA_013396875.1 Vireo altiloquus
AAAAAAAGGCAATCCAAGCTCGTTTTGAGATATTTCTCCTGTTGGATTGAGACAAAACGGCCTCAAAGTTGTTCAGCGAAAAGTCGCTGAGGAGCTTTGGCTTCGTGACAGAAAAATGTTGTTTTGTAGGGATTAATGTGTCCAGTTCCAGGTCTGCACCTGACTCCATCCCAGCACTAATTTATTTGTATTTCCTCTTCCAAGCAGCATTTGGCTGCTTGTCACCCTGGGTGAGGTGAGCTGGGAACAGCTTCCCAAAGAACCATGGAAAAAGGGATGCTCTGCTCCTCTGGGGGTTTGCAGCAAAGCATCCACTGCTGGAGGTGATGGAAATATTTGATACTAATGCTGCTCTCTCCCACACAACATTTCTCATGCTGGGACCTGCAGTGATCAACATCCTCCAGCCTTGTTCAGAGCGTGCAGGAGGGACTGGCTGAAGGTCAGGCTTGGTCCCAGGGGAGGACCAGGATTAGGGCAGCTGAAAATAGCTCTGAAAAATGCTCTGCCTCCTTCCCACCTCCTTAACCCCCTTCCCCGGACCTGCAGTGGGGAGGGCAGCTTTCCTGTGCAACAAAATGAACGATAAAATTGATAAATTAAGTGATAAAAGTGATAAAATGCCTTTTTGGAGCTTGCTTTCTGCTTCAAAAGGTGCAGACACCCCCAGGTCAGTGACAGGGACAGACAATTCTCCCAATCCAAGAGGGCCAGGAGCAACTTTAACTGGACAGGACTGGGCTAAGATCCTCCCATGCACAAAAATAACTCAAAATAATCAAATAAAAAATAATTGCATCCTAAAATCAGGAAGGAGCTACGCAAAGGCTCATTTTTACCAACTTCTCCAGGTTTTAATTAAGAATGGGAGGTACTCAAGTGCTTCTTTACAACACCTTTCCCAAGGGAAGATGGGCAACCAGCACTCCCTCTGCAAGGATTATTATTATTATTATTATTATTATTATTATTATTATTATTACTATTATTATTATCCACATTCCTTTCTGTGATGGGACACCCCCAAGTGAGCCCTGCCAAGAAACCTTAAGCAAAAGAAATGAAAGAAACTTCACAAATACCCCAAAAATAACACTCAGCCAAGGCCAGGCCTGCAGCAGACAGAGGTGACAACACAACCTAAAGGACAATAATCATCATTTTCCTCTCCTATATTCATTCCATAAGATTTACAATCCAGTGGTTTTCCAGCTCGTTATTGGGGATCAATTTTGACCAAAATGGAAAAAAAAAAATAAATCAAGGTTTTCTAAAGAAGCAGGAAATTAATTACATGGCAAACTACACAGGAGAAGACGCCAGCAGCTCTCCTTTTAACTCCCTGCCCTTTCTTCCTCCACAACTCTGGTTAATTTTGAGCCAGAGCATTTCAAAGCTCTGTCCTCCTGCAGGAAAGCCTGATGGAAGCTAATTGATGTGAGAGAAACTCGAGCACGGAAGGGAAAACGCCTCTGTCCCTATCTATTATTCACACTTCGTGGCGAGAGAACCTCAAAACGTGGGGATGAACTTCCAGTTCGTCTTGTTAGCAGGAACTTGCCAAATTCTTGTTCTGGAGATACATTTTTACTTTTTTTTCCCCCTCTAAATTGTAAGAAACCATGGGGAAAGACAAAAAAAAAAGGGAAGTGGGAAGTGTCAAAGGTTTCTTGAGGCTGGAAAAGGGAATTTGTGTGGAGAGCTCAGAGCAGCTCCCAGGATCTGAAGGGGATAGGAGGAAAGGGGAGAGGGAATGTGGGTTAGGAACCGGACAAGGGGAATGGCTTAAAGCGACAGAAAGTAGGTTTAGATTGGATTTGGGGAAGGAAATGAGGGGGTGAGGCCCTGGCATGGGGTCCCAGAGGAGCTGTGGCTGCCCCTGGATCCCTGGAAGTGCCCAAGGCCAGGCTGGAACACCCTGGGATAGCAGGAGGTGTCCCTGCCCATGGCAGAGGTTTGGATCTTTAGGGTCCCTCCCAACCCAACCCAAACCACTCTGACATCCCATAGTAAGCAGCTAAAAGGAGTCCATCAGGAAAGTCACAGAGCAGGAGAATCTTGTCTCCAGCGTCCCTGACACAAAAAGCATCTCCTAAAAATCTCCGTCCAGGCTCCTGCAGCTTCCTCACGGCACTCAAGGGTCCAAGCTTTGGATGGAAAACCAAGCTTTGGATGGAAAACCAAGTTTTGGATGGAAAACCAGGCTTTGGATGGAAATCCAGGCTTTGGAATCAAAACCAGGCTTTGGATGGAAAATCAGGCTTTGATGGAAAACCAAGCTTTGGATGGAAAACCAAGCTTTGGATGTAAAACCAGGCTTTGGAATCAAAACCAAGCTTTGGAGGTAAAACCAGGCTTTGGATGGAAATCCAGGCTTTGGAATCAAAACCAAGCTTTGGATGGAAATCCAGGCTTTGGATGTAAAACCAAGCTTTGGATGTAAACCAGGCTTTGGATGGAAATCCAGGCTTTGGATGGAAAACCAAGCTTTGGATCTAAAACCAGGCTTTGGATGGAACACGCTGTCACATTTTGGGGCTCAGGGTGAAACGCTGAGCCACAGCTCTGTGCCCTCCTCCCGTTCCCTTCCCTCCACATGAAAAAGCCATTTTGTTGTTTTTCTGCCTCCTCAGACTGCGAAGAGTCTGAAAACCCCAGCCAAAACCAGCTGCAAACGTCCCCAGCCTGCCAAAATCCTGCTGCCGAGCTGGGAGGTGGGAAAGCGAGAGGAGAAAGGCTTTGAAGGAAGCCCAGCTGATAACCAGCGAGGAGCAGGGAAATGTGTGCTGCTCCCCCCAGCCGTGTTTGTGCTAACACAGGCTGGGTAATGAATTCCCGGGAAGTGCCCTCCTTTCCTGGGAAATTACTCAGGCAAGCAGGTGCAGCTTGAAGGAATATTTATCTTCTTCAGAGCCCAGCAGGCAGCAGTTACCTGTGGGGACATCCCTGGAGGTGTCACAGGTGTGGCAGGGGAGGCTGGATCTGCTCGGGATCTGTCCCAATCCATGCCAACACCAAAACACAGCATCTCTAAAACCCATAAAAGTCTTGTTGGGTTCTCCACGGCATTCATTTTATCACTTTAAAAAAAACCCTGTTCCTAAATTGCTTGAGGGTCATCAGGACTCGATGATTGTGGAGGTCTTTTCCAAACCTAACCATTCCATGCTTGGTGGATTTGGGAATCTGGGTGCCACCAGCTTTGTGCCAGGATCCAGAGCTCTGCCACCACCTCAGCTCCTCTGCCCTGCCCCTGCTGGCAGCTAAAATTCCCATTTTTTGTTTCGCAGAGCCTCAGGCTCCAGCTCAGCACTTGTCATCTCAGCTCCTCGGTGGATAAATGCTCTCCCTGCCACTCTCAGCTGTCACAGGGATTTGTCTCTGCCTTCATCACATCCCTCCCAGTCACAGGGTAATTAAATCCGATGTTGCTATAAGTCTCACTGAGCAAAGGAAAATTCAACAGATTAATCAGAATATCTTTCAGAAAGGCTTCTAAAAATATTCTAAATAGACCAGAAAAGCAGATGAGTGGCATTCTCATTTATTACTGAGCCACGCTCTGGATACAACAATCAGTTGGGTTGATAGATAACGCAGCACCCTCTGCCTCTCCTCTTTCATCCCAGGAGCTCTCATTCAGAGCCAGATCAAGACACAATTCTCTCTGTTATTGTCTCTCTCACCCACTGGAGCTCGTTCTGGGCTCTTTGCTCGGCACTCTCTCCAGGGCCGTGCTGTTGTCATGACTTTGAATTAGGTTTTTCCCTTCTCACTGTCCCCACGCTGCAGTAATGGGGTTTTTTGGAGCACATGTGTCCCTCAGATCCTGGTCAATCCTGTCCTTCCAGCAGCCCTGGAGGATTCTGCTGCTGCTTTCAGGGCCATCATGATGTCATTGCAGACATGAAATAGGAAATTCCCAGATGGTTCTCAAGGCTTTTTTTTTTTTTTTTCTACACAAGCCTGGGCTGCCTTTCCATGATTCATAATTTGGTATTTGCAGTTCTTTAAACCTCCTCACTCAGCTTTCTCCTGGCCACCTCTGCCCTGGTAGAACTCATGGCCTTTCTCCATCAGCTTGAATTCATTCAGGCTGTTTTTAAGGATAACTTCCCGAGGTTTTTTTTTGGCCAGCTGATGTTTGACTTTATTGTTCCCTGCCTGTCACAGGGGCACAAGCCTGACTGGGCAAAACTTGCAGCTCATTTACGTCAGGAACCGGAGCAGGCACTCATCACCTGCAGCTGGGCCAAGCAAGCTGTGACAGAGGGGATGGAAATATTCCCACTGGAGCAGCCAGAGAGCTCAGATCCAGGGAAATGTCCCTGCTGAGATCAGTGTCACTTCAGCTGCTGCTGAGTACATTCATTATAAATATCTCATGCAATAAAACAAGGCTTTGCCTCTCGTGGTGGAAGTGACCTTGCAAAGGAAGAGGGGGATGATGGAATTCTCTGCGCCTGTGAATTCCTGCTCCAAGTCAAAATCATTAATTCCCAAGGAAATCCAGATGCTGTTTGAGTTCAGGGCAGTTTTGCAAAGCTGCTGCCACCTCTGCACCCTCCCCAAACCTGCTCCTGCATTCCCCTCCCGTGGAAAACCCCAGGTCTGATCAGCACCAACAGCAGCCAGCTCACACCTGGAGAGGAACTGAGAGCTCCTGGCTGCTCCTGCGGCTGCAACACAACCTCTGGGAGGGCAGACCTGCCCAAAATGAAGGAATAAATTGGTGCAGGGTCCAGAGGAGCTCAGTGTGCAGCAGACTGGTCAGGGGAGGGTGAGCTGGGCACTGTGCCTGCCTGCTGGAAATTACCTGGGGAAAGAGGGAGGCAGCGTCAGAGGAAGGAGAGGATATTAAAAACACAGCCTCGTGTTTCAATGCCAAAATGATTAGGAAAGCAAAGGAAATAGTGTGGAAAGCAGCAGAATCCCTCTCAGGCACTGGATGCTGCTCCGCTGGGGCAGACTGGGGGCCAAGGGGGAGGGAGCTGCCATTCATCATTTCTGATTTAGCGCTGCCCAGACAAGAGGAACTCGCATGATCCATGGGCTGTACATTCTCCTATTGATCTCCCAGACTCGCTTTGCTAAACTTGCCATCCATCACCCCCCAGCCCTGCTCACACTGCCCCGAGGGGCAGCTGAAGAGGAGCCACAGTCCTGTGCTGTGCCCCAGGCCGAGGGCCAAGCGCTGGTGGCAGCCAAGGACTGGGGCTGAGCCACTGCCTGGGTGATGGATTGGCAGCATTTCCAGGTATTCCTGTCTCCCTGCTCCTGGAAAGGGCAGGAGCAGCCTCGGGGAAGTTGTGCTCCCAATCCCACACAAAGTGATGGGGAGGGAGAATTCACCTCTGGCTCTGCTTTGCTCACTCCACACCTCATCCCACTCCCACTGAATTTAACCCCAAAAAACTCCCTCCTCCCTACAGAGAGTTCTGAGCTGAGTTCCTGTGCAGAAATCAGGGATCCTCCCAAAGCCTCTCCCCTTTCCTCCAAGGTTTACACGTGTGAAGAACGCAAATGCTCATTTTCTCCCTTCCTGATGTTCCACGTGTTAAAAAAAAAAAGAAAAAGGAAGCCGGGGATGAAGGGGATGGGTGGGTTAAGAGGAATTTCTGTGAGAGAGAGAGAGAGAGAAAAAAAGGAGAAGTGAAATCAGGCGTTATCAGATCATCTCCAGTCGCCCTCCCAGTGCAAGGAAGAGCCACACTGGGAGGCTCTAAATGGCCTAAACCTCTAAAAGGAGCCTTTAAAAGGCTCTAAGTGGCTCCAAGGGAGGAGAGCTGCCTGCGGGGAGGGAGAAACGTCACAGCTCTTCCACGGGTGCCGTGCCAGGAAATCTCAAAGTTTAGGAGAAAGCTGCAGGTGAGTTCTGAGGAAAAAAAAAATTAAAAAAAGGTGTTTGGCCAAGCCTACAGACTGAGCGCGTTCTGCTCCCTCCGTGGGAGGGTGAAATAACCTCCAGAGAAGCAAGCAAGGATCCCAAATATTCCCTTGGGAGCTGAGGAGGGCATAAGGGAGATGCTGCAGCAGCCCAGGGACGCGAGGTGGGCTCGGCATAAAAGCACAGCCCAGCCACAAATAACCTTGTTCAGGGGAAAAGCCATGATATAAATGTTGAGTTTAGAAGGGAAAAAAAAGACCTGTTTAGCTTTTACCAAACAGCCCCACTATTAACCAATTACGGAGAGGCAGCTCAGAGCAGCAGCTTGGCCATTAGAGTTGAGTATTCCAGGCCCTGCTAATGGGAGATAAATTCATGTCTGGAAAATTGGATGCAATTAGAGCCATTTTAGCAAGAGTTCACAGCGGAGCTGACCTCTGCTTTCACATTCAGGGGGCCAACGCAGAGATGATGTTTGATATTATTTTATTTGTTGTGGGATGAAAGCTTTTGTGTTGGCAAGCACAGGAACAACCCAGCTCGGGCAGAGAAAAACACGTTGGGAGCTGGGGTTAGGGACAGGTCTGGGGGTTAAAATCCCTAAATCTGAGCCTCATCTTTGCCATCAGCTCGGTGTGACAATGACTTTGCCTCTCTGTGCCTGGTTTCAGACATCTTCAAGGCTCGAAAATCCCTCATACCTCCCAAATTTATCCTGATTTCTGTTGGCCACTTCCCTTCTTTGCTGTTGGCACCTTCCACTCACAACCCACCTTGAGTAGTCTGGTGGGAAATCAGAGCATTCCAGTGAGGAAATTCCTTTTTTTTAGGATCAATATTAGGGGTCTTTTTCCATACCAGAGCAGTCCTCAGCATCTAAAACTGTTCAACAGCTCTGCTGGGGTGACTTCAACCACCACAGCCATGAAGAAAAACCTTTGTCTGCAGCCAGTCAGGGCTGGGGGGACATCAGAACTGCCTCTCCTTGCGTTTCCACACTTCAATATCTATTTTTATTTCCCTGTGCTGCTTTGAGCACCCAGCCCTGCTTCTAACCCCAGGGTCTGCAGCTACCAGGCAAAACTCTTGCAAAGTCTGGCGTCGTGGGCTTAATACCCAAAGTGCTTATTTTAAACACAGACTGATGGCTTTTCTCCTGGATAATGATGATTGATTCTGTTTTCCATCCTTTGTCAAGGCTCAGCACATGCCTGGAATTTTAACTACTCCTTCTCCTGATACTTCCATGCATCCATCTGTTCCTCTGGATCTCTCTCAGCCCTCCTGCTTTAAATAATGAACTTTGCTACGCTCAGAACGATCTATTAATAAATAACCATCTCGGAGGTTACACAAGGCAGTTAACAGTGGAGCAGCACGGGGAGCANGGTGGGAGCTGGCAGTCCCCGAGCTCAGAGGGTTTGTGGGACCCTCCACGAGGGCTGGGAGGGGGCAAAGCTCTGCAAATAAACAAACTGCACTCGTGCCGAGGAGGGAGCAGGGCTCTGTTAATTCTGACATGGATTCTGACATCCTCCAAGGGGAAGCTCAGCTTCCCCAACGCTGAGGGTTCAGCACCGTGCAGGAGTTTCGCTGCTTTAACTTGTTTGAGCGGAGAGCGAGGATGGAAAGCTCTGCACCTGCTCTGTCCTTTTTCCTCTCAACCCCCTGAGTTTGAGCTCCTGTTTGCTCTGATACAGCAAACCCCAGACCCTGGTTTGAGGCTCGGTCAGCTCAGTTGGGTGACACAAAGCACAGACAATGACAAACGGGAGCAGCAGAAGCTGCAGGTGATGCTTGGGGCAGTTCTGCCTCCCCCCAGCTCATTGGCTCCAGGGCTGAGCTCCCACCCAAGGGGAAGGGACAGGAGCCTCCATGGAGTGCCCAAGCCCATCCCAGAGCTCCTGGGGTACGAAGCAACCTGAGGTAAACACAGACAGGATTTGGGTTTTCGAGGCATCTCTGGTGTCCTCCCCGAGGCAGCTCCTGCCCTTCTCTGCTGCTCTCCCAGCAGGCAGCAAAGTGGCACTTGGGAATTTAAATACGGGAGGTGGAGGGTGGGAGATGTCAGCAAAAGCGAGCAGGTCAGAAAACGGTGCTGGGATACTCCAGCCTATTTAGAAACCCTCAATGAACTTCATTTTTTAGGGATGAGCAGAGGACAGGTCTCCGTGTCCAGCAGAGCAGGGATGTGGAGCATCCCCATGGCCTGAAGGGTGGCCCTGCAGGGCTGCCCCACTCCCCAGCACTGCTCCCTGCACTGCTGGGCATTTAGGAATGGCCTAAACCCTTGCCTGAGCCTGACTGAGCTCCACTGGACGTTAAGCACACGCTCAGCTGAACGCTCTGCCAATATCTTCATTTACTGCCTTTGCCATCGCCTTTGTTCCTCCCGTGTTTGGTCTTCACTCTCCTGTCCTCTCCTCCTTTCCCTTCCATTTCTCAGCCCAGCTCCTGTGGGGTTTTTATTTCTCCCCTCATTTCTCCTCCTCCCTGCCCTCCATAATGACTCAATCTGGCAGGGAGTGTGACAAGGCAGGGAATGGAACACGGAGAGTTTTCCTGAGCTCCAGACCCGTTTGAAGATTCCTCCCAGCCGCAGCTCCAGACTCAATTTCCCTCTGACATAACAACAGAATTACTCTCGCATTGTCATAGGTAAATTACTCACAAGCCTGGTGTCAGGAGAGGGGAAAAAAAAAGAGGGAAAAGAGACAAGAGCAGGATTCAAAGGAAGGTGTGAGTGTGACAAGCAGAATAACAATAGGGACCAGTGGGCGACATCGATCACGGCTGACAAACAGGGACAAAGCCAGCTCGGGATCAAACACAAGAATTATTTACCTCCTCTTCCCTCAGCCTTTGAGCCATTCAACCTTATTCTGAGCATTTCTGTGTCTCGCAGAGGACACATAAAGTCTAAATAACTCTCAGGTTGATAAATATTGTGTCTGATTGAGCTCAGGAGGGTGGCTTTTGATCCTTTTTCACAAGACGCCGTTCAGAGGAATGCCCTGAGCTGGGATGAGCACACAGAGCACGCCTGGCTCATGAGCAGGCAGGACGTGGCAAGCTCTCAGGCTGGCAGGAAAATTGAAAGCATTCACATTAAAAAAAAACCAAAAGGGACAAGTAGCAAATCAACAAGAACTCCTCTGTCTTCCCAGCCCGGCCTTTCATTCCTGCCTGCACCCAGAGCGCTGAGCTGGGGCTGTAACTGCAGCCCTGCTGGCTACAAAACACTCCGAATTTGTCACTGAACACCATTCCTACCTGGTTTTGTTTTATTTTCCCTGCCTGCCTGCTCTGATGTCCCATCACACATCAGGGACGTGTGCCAGGCACTGCTGGTTGTCATCTGAGTGTCACTGGGGAGACGCAGAGGTGGCAGGAAGGAGAATTCTCCCGAGCAGGAGCCGTCTGAGCCTTCACATCCCATCTCCCTCCTCATCCACCACGCTGCTCCTGGGGATGAAGCAGCCTGAGCTGAACACAGACAGGATTTGGGTTTGCTGATGCCCTCCTGGAGGCAGCTCCTGCCCCTCTCTCCTGCTCCTCCAGCAGGCAGCAAACCAACACTTGGCAATTAAATACAGGAGGTGGAAGGTGGGAGAGGTCAGCAAAAGGCACCTGAGAGAGCAGTTCAGGGCTGCAGGATGCACCTGGTCAGAAAATGGTGTTATCTACCCTGAAAGCCTCAATGAACTGCATCTTTTAGGGATGAGCAGCTGACAGGAGGCTCCCAAACCCCAGGAACCCCTCAACATTTCTCATGGGTGCTTCTAAGGGAGAGAATGCAGACAAAACTCTTATGTGGGTGAACAGTGGGTGCAGAAGGACACCCCTAAACCCCAAAACCAGGAGAGAGGGAGCCCTGGAGTCTATAAATACCAGGAGGAAGTCCAGAGCAGAGTCACCTGCAGAGCAGTAAGTCCCAGCCTCAGAGAAGCTGAACTTCACACCAAAGCCAGGCTTTATTTGCCTATTGACAGAAGGAAGAGCTTTGTTGGTCTTTCTAACCCACCCCGAGACTGTAAAGGTCTCTCTAATCTGGCAAAGGCAGAACAAAAACTGGCGGCTTAAAGCTGAAGCTGAGGAAATCCAGGCTGGAAGGAGGACATGGTTTATTTTCTTTTTTTTTTTTCCAGAAAAGAATATGGATTGCATCCCTCAGTGCCTTCAGTCAAAACTGCCCATCCTAAACAGCCACAAAAAAATCACGAAAACAAACCCAGAACTCTTCCTCTGAGAAAATTCCAGCAATGGGAGTTATCAATATTTTCCTTGCCTAGCTCTGCAGAAGGCCAAAGCACCTGACACTAATGTCCCTTTTTGCTTTTAAAAATCTGCAGAAAATTCCACCAACCCCACTGGTTTGGCTCAGGACCAGCCTGGAAACAAACCAAGCAGGGTCAGGAAATGTGAATGAGCAAACGAAGAGCATTTTCTGATAGTCCCATAAATGGCACAGCCTGGAGAAGTTGAGTGGTCACTGAGACACGCAGTGCTCCTGGCCAAAAATTGGGCTGATTTCAGGTCTGGCTCTCCCCCCAGCTCCCAATTCCACACTCCTGGCCTCACCCACTGAGGTTTTTTTCTATCCCGAGGCTGTTTTGGCACCTTGCAGGAGCCAGGGGCACCTCCCAGCGCTGGGATGGGCATCACCCACCCAGCAAAGGAGTTTGGGACAGCTCTGCTCAGAGCTGCTCTGACTCCCCAACAGATAAAATCCATCTCCTGTTCCAAAGGAAACTGAGGCATGCTGTAAACTCTGCCACAAATAAAACTCCAACAGCTTTCTCAGCAGTAGTAAGAAGAAAATTCAATTTGAGGGCACTTTTTTTTCCAGAACAGCTCTCACTGGGGCAGCCGGTTTTTTGTCTGGGCTGGGTGGTTTTTTCTCCTCTCCTCTCCCCTCTCAGCCTCCGTTTAAAGACACAGAAAGGCATAAAATTCACTTTTCTGGGCATGGGTAGACAATATAGGATAAACCATCAAAGGATAAACTCCAAGACAGAAGTCACTTCAAGACACTTCTCCATGTCTGCTGATGGTCCAACATCCATCCCTGGGCAAATCCCTTCTCCTCGGTTTTGTCTGGAATTCCCAGGGAGGGTTTGGCTCAGGATTAATCGAGGTGGAGAATTAAGCAGCACTAAATAATAAGAGAGAAGCTCTGGAACCATCAGAGCTCTCCACCGCTCAGCCTGGAGATCCCTGCAAACCCAAACCCTCGGGAACCTGCTGGAAATTCAGATTTCCTGGAAGGCTGGGCTGACTTTGAAATCACCTTTTCCCCAAGCACTGTGTGAACACCACTCTGCTCCTCTGCCTCCTTCCAGGAGGTGCCAAAGCCCCTCGGCAGAACCTCTCGGNTCCATGGCAAAAAGCTCAGAGATCTCCCTTCCCTCCTCCTTTTTCCCCCTGCCATGAATACCATCAGCCATTGACCTTTTCAAGCAGGGTACTTGCAGTAAAATACGAGTTCCAGTCCCCAGCAGTGCCACGGGAGGGAGGAAGGGGCTGGGGAGAAGCCTCATCCTGCAGGCACGGCAGGGAAAGGGCTCTGTGCTTGTAACAAGCCACCAGGAGGTTTTATGAGTCTGTCTCTGGCATTTAAAATTAATACAGTTATTAAGGGAGAGATTGTTTTACAGCCTAATGGCTTTTTAACAAGGTGAACGCCACCAACCCCTGCCTCAGAGGAGAAAAAGGGGGAAAAAAATAAAAAATAAAAGGAGTTTGGAGGGGCAGTTGTGCCTTTTGAAGAGATCAGCAGTGACAGAGGAGCTGTGAGGACCAGCTGCACCCCCAGGGATGAGTAAACCCCAATTAAACAATTAAACCCCAGGGGTTTAATTTGTGTCACTGCTGCATTATCAACCCCCCTGAGCGTGGAGGAGCAGGGCAGGTTCAGCCCTGAGGTGTTCCCACCACGCCGTGATGCCAGCCTGCAGCTCTGTGCCCACCTGGGCTCCCAGACCCTCTGCCCTGCCCTTGCCTGTCCCAAAAACCTTCCCAAAAATGGCAAATCCTCCTCTGGACAGCTCCTGCCCCAAGCTCCAGAGCTCATCCCTGGAGCACAGCCCTGCTCTCATTTCAGTCACTGCCCTTCAGTGCTGCACTTAACCAGATCACTTTTACTTTTTGTTGCTGTTGTTTTCTATAAACCAACAACAAAACAAGCAATAAGAGACACCAGTTTTGCCACTGGCTTGGTGGCTGCTGGAACATTCTTTGCAGAGCCACCAGGCTGATTTCTGCTAACTCTATCCACATCAACATCCCCAGAAACAGCCACGGACGGTGTTGCTTCTTCCAGAGGCTGCAGAGGTGCCAATATTCTGAATTAAGAAGCCTCAAGGAGCTGGATTCTCTCCTTGCTTACACTGGTTTACACTGGGATGAGCTCTGCAGGACGATTTCCACCAGGGTGTGATTAAATAAATCCCTTGTTATGAAGAGACACTCTGAGCGTTGGGCAGTGTTTATTTGGCGAGCAGAGGTACAGAACAGTTAAAACAATGCCCAGCAGGACGGCGAGCCCAATCTCTGGCAAAACACTGAGCTCCCAAACCCTGGAATCTTAATTCCAGAAGCACTGGATGCTTTTAGCCGTGATTTGTTGGACGGTGGCCACCCCAGCAGGCAGCCTGCCTGATGCTGTAACAATAAACTGCATTATTTGCAACACCACAAATCTTTACCTCATCTGCAGCCGAGCCCAGCAGAGGACACGGATCATCAGCTCAGTCATCAATAAAGGTATTGAGTAGCTGAGGAGCGAAATAATCCATCCCTGGGGAAGCTGCTCCCAACACCCTCCTCCCTCCAGGGATGCTGGTCCTTGCTCCCAAGCCTCTCCTCCACCTTCCACCTTGGGAATGTTTGCTCAAATTGATGCCAAAATTGAGGATTTTTTTGCTTTTTCTTACACACCTCTCTCACACACTCTTTTATATAGTTTGATGTATTCTCAGTGCTTTTAGCCCACACACTGTGACTTCCCAAGGCTGATAACTCAGCTCAGCCCCACGGCACCGTTAAACCAGGAGAGCAAACATCCTGGGAGCCCCAGACACCAAGGGCCTCTCCAGAACATACTTTTATCAACTAAGATAAGCCCATCCAAGGGGAAAGTTCCTCAGCGCAGAAAGTTCACTCCAGCCTCTCATTAGAGAATCTTTGATCAATATGTGAATTTTGTAAAGCCTATAATTGTGTGTATTTCAGTGTACATGCATTTTCAGGGCATTCCACCTGGACCAAGTGCTGTACCCCAGGATCCTGAAATAAACACTGAGGTAAAAACCTCTTTTTTCCCCATAAACTGTGCTTTGGTTTTAACTTTAAGACCAGGGAAAGGCGGCAGAGGGAGGCCCTGGAGGAGCGTTTGAAGGTGAGGGCTGTGGAGAGGTTTCACCTTGAGCCGTGGGGCCAGCAGGGCACGTGCCAGGCTCGGGCTGGCTTCCCTCACCTTCCCCAAAGCCTCATCAGCTAATGCAGCTCCCAGACAGCAGGGCTGGCCTGGAGCCAGCGCTGAGCAGGATGTGAGCTCACGTCTGCCTGCAGCCACCCAGGGACAGGCTCCTGCTGAGGGATGGATTTAAACCAATTCATTTTGGCTCCTCATTTTGGGAGCAGAGCAGGGCTGTGGAACCCCAGGATGGTTTGGGGTGGAGGGGAACCTTAAAGCTCATCCATCTCCACCCCCTCCATGGGCAGGGACACCTCCCTCTATCTACACATCAGGTATTGCCTCCAAAGGACAGGAAATTCTCTGTTTTGGGATCTTTCAGGTGCTCTGACACACAAAACCATCTCATCACTGAGATAACACACAGCTGGTGGCACAAATATCCTTTCAATCAAGAACCAAACCATTTTTCTGCTTTCTGTCCCAGCAAATTTGTGGAAGCAGAGCAAACCCAACAACTTAGCTGTGCATTAGGGGCGGAGGGAGCTGCCTTCATCCCAGATTTCTCCAGTCTGTGTTGCTGTTGCTCCTTCCTAAAATGGAAAACCCCACGGAGGACCAGCAAAACCTGGATAATCTAGAGAGATTTAATTTAATTATTTAAATTAAATAAATCTAATTTATTTCCTTGGCAGGGAAACTTTTCCATGAGGTGTGTGTGTGACCAAGGGGTTAAACTCAGCATAATCAGACAAAAGCAGGACTGAAACACACAGGTGCCAACCCTTCAAGGAGGGGTAAGAAATTCCCGATTTTCCTTCCTCCTGCCCTGTTCTCCCAACTCTGCTGAGCACTGGCAGTGCCCAAAACCAGCAGAGCACAGCACAGCCCCTCTCTGCTCCACAGGCAGCAGCCACTCGAGGCTTCTGCGCCAGGAGAGGGAATAAATAAGCTCTGAGTGACAGAGTTTTTAACAACAAAATCACTCCACGGACAGAGTGTGTAATGAGTTCCAGTCAGGGCAAGTTATGGAGGAATAATTTTCTAGTACCTGGAGCTAGCAACCACTTCATGGGTGCTTTTTATTCCCGGGTTGTAAATTGATTTTATACATCATTTATCAATGGAGGTCTGGCTTTATAATGGGGATATTTTAATATTTATGCCTCTCCACCCGCATGCTCAGCAAACAAATGGGAACAATAGGACATGGCTGGAGTTACAAGTGCCTGGGAAATCTCCCCCTGCTCGCAGGTAAGGGTGATGGAGGTCTGCAAGAGACAGATAAACCCAGGGAAATTTGATTATGGGATGCATAGGGAATGACTCCTGTGTTACTGGAGAGGATTAGAGAAGTGCTGAGGGCTCAAGTTTTGTGTTACATTTCCATAATATTGGCTTTACAGGGCAAAGGAATCCTCAGAGGGACGCAGGAGAGTCCATGAGATCCAGGGCAGATCCAGGGAGCGTGGATGGATCCTGGTCCCTGGGGCACCGAGGGGTGTGATCCAACCTTGGGCTGTTGTACTGCAAGGATTCCCCCAGACCATGCCAAAAAAACCCTGCCTGAACCCACACAGCCCAAACCCCACAGCATCCCCTCACGTGTGCCTCCTGCACTGGGCAGGATCGTCCTGCAGCTGGGGGAGGATGGGCAGCAAATTGTCCTTGCAGCACCTCAGAACGATGCTTTGTCCTTGCTTGTCCCTCTCTAACTTCCATTTTCGGTGTTTCACCTGCTGGGGAGAAGTTAGCCTGAGTGTTCTCCGAAAAAATATAAACCAAACCATTCCATGCCTCTGTTTATTTTCATCCACTCTGTAAATAAAACCCCTGACGAGTTCCTTCCCTCAGCCAGGGCCCCTGCAGAAAGCTCTCGTGCTAAACCCCACAGCTCCGGGGATGGGACATTAATATTCAGCAGAGGGACTGGGAGAACATTTACTCCCCACTCACAGCTGAAGCTGCTCTTCAGGCAGCTGCTTACTCTGCGGTCACCACGCTATTTACTCCCAGAAAGGAGAGGAATGCTCAAAGCTCTCAAGCTGGTTCAGTCGCAAATAAAACAGAGTTAATTTAGGCTTAATTCAGGCTTAATTCAGGCTTAATTCACGCTGGCCTAAGTCAGAACCACACGCACAGGCTGGGAACGAACCCTGTGTGGTTTGGGGTGAGGATGCACCTCTGCAGCGCCATAAACACAGAGAGTTACACTCCCTGGGTTCCCACCGCGCTAATTAACTCCCCATTAATGATGCTGACGAGGCAGACTCATTGTCTATCCGTGCAGGTACAATCAGGCAGCGCCACAACCCCGGAGCAGCTAAATCACACCACCTCTGTTTTCCTTGCCCCACGCTCCAGGTATCACAGGTAAGGGTCACCACAGGTAACATTAAATCGCATTTTGTTTGCTGCCTCACTTCCCTCTGCACCTTTCCAGCTCCTCACCTTGGCCTTGGGAAGACAAAAGCAGGAGTGGAGTGAGGTGCAGGAGGCACAAATAAACTCCCCAAGTAATTCTGCTCTGTAGTGGGAGGAGGTCTCCAGGATCCCGAGGCTGTGCCTGTTTAGGAGGGCACTAAAAATGGTACTTGCTCTTTTATTTTTTCCCATTCTCCCTCCCTTGCAGCGTGAAGAAAAACTATAATTTCACACACTTCCCAAAGGAAAGCAAACATCAGAGCCCTGAGCTGTGACTCCCTCGCCTTCCACACCGTTCCTGCAGCAGGAGACATCCGCAGGGATAACTCGGGGAGGAAAAGCACAGCTGGACCAAGAGCTGCATGGAGATGCTGCCTATTCCTCCCCCATTTAGCCCTCTCGGTGGAGATCCTGCTCTACCAAGGGAAAGGATGGGAAAGCCGGTGTGGAATTCAGCCCATCGAGGCAATAGTTAAACACACAAACCCTCCCTGTGAGGGGCATTTCACAGAGGACAAGCACAGGGGAAGGCAATGTCAAGATAATCACGAACATCCACATCCCTTCCTTGTGCGTTCAAACTGCCGAGGAGCCCCTCAGAGGGGAAAAAAGAGGTTTTCAGTCTAAAAAAATTTGCTTTGTCAAGCAGGAAGGGCTCCTCGCCCTCCCCACGGTGGCTTCCAAGGTCACTCCCCAGAGCTGCTCAGCATGAGAACCCCTGAGCTGATCGGCCCTGACACATCAGTTTTGTCCTGGCAGGCCACAGGACAATGTCCTGGAGGAGCTGCAGCCCCTGGCAGCGTTGGGAAGGAGATGTTGGAGTCATAGCGATGCCCTGAGCGCCGCTGGCCCCGCAAATGTCACTGAAACCCCGCAGAGGCCGGCAGGGGATGAGCTGCCGCAGCCTTGTCCCTCCCAGGGGCCCGCAGAGTTTATCCAGACAGACTAATTTAACCACTCCATTTAAATAAAAGCTCCGGTGTCAGCCGAGGAAGCTGGGCTTGAAACTCGATCCTTCCCCTGCCCATCGCCTTCAGCAGCAGGGCTGAGAGGGGAATTGAGGTCAAGTTTGTGTTCAAACAGGGGACAGGGGCTGCGCTGGGGGCTGCGCCGGCACAGCTGCGACAGGCAGCCCCAGGACTGATGTCTCACCAGGTGATGCCTCCTCAAAGGAAAACGAGATGTAAAAGCACCGGGAGGAGAGCAGGAGCTCCGGGTTTGGTTCCCCAGCTCAGTTATTTAATCCTCCTTGGCCCGTGAAAAGGAAAATCAGCACTGCTCTTCACAGCCCTCTCTCTGTTCTCTCTCCCCTCATTATTCCCAAGCACCACATCCCAGTGCTGGGTCCAAATCCATCCTGCAGCACCCCTGGCCAGGCGCTCAGCCCCCGTCAGTGACCTAACTCCGCTCCACAGGGCCCAGACTGGCACTAGACTGAGCTCTAACCTCCAGTCCCCCCCGTCCTTTGATAATCCCTCAATTCCCATTAAACTCCTATTCACCCTCAACCACAGCTTTAGGCTGCAGCCTCTGTAGGCAACACCCAAATCCCTTCTCCTGTGAATGGGCTCTTATTCGGAGGCTAAATAATTCAATTAACATAGAAACGACAAAGAAACATTCCAGTAAATGAATCTGTATTCAGTCCTGAGCACCCCGGAGAAGGGAGCACAGACAGGCGGCAGATCCCTGCGCATTTTTTAGTGACTCGATTTATTTCCTTTTTTTGCCGCCACCTTCCCCTTCCGAGGCTGATGTTTGGAAGGATGCACAGAGCTAAATAGGTCCTGATAACTCCCTGCTGGCAGGGCAGGGGGTCCTTCCCCTCCTGGCTGTGCCTGTCACTTGTGATCCACTTGGACACGGAAACAATTTGGCTCCTGGATGGAAAACAGTCCCTTTGCCTCGAAAGATCAGCGCAGCCTCCTGCTGATGCATTTGTAACCTGTCACTCCATCCTCCCAGCGTGTCACTCACTGCTGGAAGTGCCTCCTGCTGCCGGAGGGGAGGAGAGAGGATCCTGACACCTCTGCGCCCAGACCGGAGCCAGGCTGGGGTTTTGTCCTGGGTTACGATGAAATATGGAACCAAAAGCCGTGGGGCGGGGCTCGTTATCTCCAACAATGGCTCATCACTGATAAACCCCATCAAGGTCACAGCCTGTGACTCATACAATGACGTCAGCGCAGGAGGAGGAGCCAAGCATTCCCACCGGGATACAATCCGGGGTTTGGGACAGCACACTCAGCCCTCACCCTGCATTCCCAGGGGACAGGAGCTGCCCTGGGCCTGCAGGGGAAGAGCAGAGCCTGGCAGGGTGGTGAAGCAGCCTAAGCGATCCTGGTGAAGCAGCGATCCTGTTAAAGGGTGCAGCTCTAAACCCCGGATTGTATCCCGGTGGGAATGCTTGGCTCCTCCCCCTGCGGTGACGTCATTGTATGAGTCACAGGCTGTGACCTTGATGGGCTATCAACAAAGTTCACCCGCGGTGGCTTCGATGTACAAACATTCACTGCCAAGCAGCATCCCCTGCTTTCGAGAGTCTGTGCATGCATTTTTAGGTATTCCCATTCTCTACTCCAGGAAAAATCCAGTCTGGGTTTTGGGAATTACCGAGTCCATTCCGTACGCCGGGAATAATCCAGTCCGGGTTTTTTTTTGCCGAACCCGTTCCGTGCGCCGGAAGAAATCCAGTCCGGGTTTTCCCAATTACCGAGTCCATTCCAGTGCCCGGCAGGAATCCAGTCCGGGTTTTCCCGCATGCCGGGAAAGCAAGCGGTTTTTTTCTTCAAATTTTCAACAATTTTTACCCTAATTTTTAGGGAGAACACCACTGGAAAAGGAGCACGCTTTCCTCCCCAGCTTGGCTGGCTGATTTTTGACAGAAATAATTAAAAAACAATCAATAATTTCTAACAATTCCTGTCGCTGATTCGTGACTTTGCGAAGTCCGCGCGACCGGAGCAAAGGTCCCGTGGCTGTTCAGGTGACTCCAGCGCGGCACATCCCTGCTCTTCTGCAGAAATTCCTTCTGCAAAGCACTAAAAAACACTCCCTGCTCCTCAATTCAGGAGTTTTATCCACCACCCGATGTCCAAGCACCTCTCCAGGGACTTCAGGGACGCCGGCGCCGTTTCGGGGTCTCTGTTTCCCCTCGCTGGAGCTGCACCCGAAATTACCCCGAATAAAGCCATTGGGATTTAAAACACTCCCTTTATCTGGAGCCTTTTGCTGTCCCCGCAGCTCAGGGTGGGGAGGGCACGGCAGCTAAATTAGAAATCGGTGCCTCTTGGAGCAGGAATTGCCCGGGGGAAAAGCACATTACAAATGCTAAACGGGTGAAAAAATCTCGTTTTTCGCCACAGGTACAAAACCACTGCTGGGGTGGGACGCGGCCCCTGGCAAAGCGACGCCGATTTAGAGCCACGTGTCCCTTGGGTGCTGCAGAATCCCACCAGTCCCTTGGAATGCCAGCCAGAAAGTGCCCCCGGAGCCCTGGGGCTGGCAGGGAGGAGCTGCTGCTCCCCTGCAGGAGAATCCCTGAGAGCCTCATCCCACAACCCCTCCCGAAAGGAACCACCTTGAACTCTGTGCTCATTGATTACAGCTTCTCCTAACACCAAATAGTCACTTTTCACCCAATCCCTTTATCTCTCTGCCTTCTTTTTTCCCCTCTTTTTTTTTTTCTTCCTTGAACTGAGGCTGCCAGGAATGATTTTTCTCCGGCTCGTAAATGTATTTTCCCATTTGGAGGAGAAGAAAGGAACCTTTGCAGGAGAATTGCTTGACCCTCCTGAGCCCTGGGAGCTCCCAATTCTGCTGTTCCCACAGATAAAAATCTTCCCAAGGAAAGGGAATTTGGTGTGCCCTGGGGATTCCTCCCCTGCCCCAAAATCCACTCTGGTTTTTCATCCCATCCAGTTTTAACAAAACACCCTCAACAAATCCTTCTTGTCATTGCCGAGTCAGAACTGAGAAGCGATAGAGCACCGCAGAATAAATACTACACAGGACGCAGGATTCCCGTTTGGGAGGAGAAGGGGATTGAGGAATCCCTCTGGTGTCACAGCCACGGCTCTGAACCTGCCTCTTCCCCTACATCCCCTTCCTGCTGGGGTATCAGGACAGCCCTTCGGGACCCTGAAGTGATTATTTACATATTTTCCTTTCTCTCCATTGCAGGGAAATCTCAAAGGCAGTTTTTCCCCGCCCCTACATCCCGTTTTTGATGGATAACACAGATCGATTTTAGTCATTCTCCAAAAAGATCTGCTTTTCTCCGGGATGGAAGAGAATTCCCTGCCTGACTCCCCTGCAGCACCAGGCTGTGGGGATGGAAGGAGATGCCTCTCGCTGTTCCCTCAGATCCCCAATTCCTGCCCTTCTCCAGCAAACAGTGATAAAATGCATTCATTACCTCCACTTCAGCGGAGGGAAAATGAGGGGAAAGTGGCTGTTTATTAGATGTCGAGAAATACCAAAACCCTTTTAACTTGTGCTCTAAGAGAAAGGAAAAAGGTAAAAAAAGGTAATTTTCCAGGAAGCTCCTGTCACAGTTTGAAAAGAGAGAGTAAAAAAGACTGCTTTTATTACCTGCTTTATTTATGGTTACTCAATAATGACACAGACAAGTACATTACTGGCTCAGGCACTTCCCTGCTGCCGCCTTTGGAAAGACAAAAGAGCAATCAAGTGTGGGTCTGTTTGCTAAAAGCTGAGCTCCAGAGTCAATCAAGTGGTTTTCCTTGGAAAAAAAGGAGGTGTAGTGCAGATTTCATGGAGATTTCCCTGATCCTGGACCTCAGTGCAGCAAGGTTTTGGGAGACAGGTCAGCCAGGGAAGGGAAATGGAAGAGAGAAATGAGTTTTAGAGGATTTCCTACTTCTTTGTGGGATATTGATGGTTTTTAAGTTGTCAAAGGAGAACATCTGGCCAGGATGGGATGCAGAGGTGGTTCTGCAGTGCTGCCACCCACCAACAGCAGGGAGCTGCTGTGGTTTAGGCTGGAATTCTCTGGAGCCAGGTGGATTCGGAAGAGTTGCTCCCAAAGCTCATTCCTCAGCAGAGGATCAGGGCACAGCAAAGCACCAGAGACAGGGGCAGGAAAAAAGGGATAAAAAAGGGCTTTGGATTTGGGTCCAGGCTTGATTGAGGATGTTTCAGCATCAGGCTGAGTGGTAGCACCCAGAGGAGAACAAAGACAGCTGAAATATTGCAGGAAGGGTTTGGGGATCCAAGAAAGTTTGTTTGGATTTAAAGCCTCAGTTTCTGATGCCTGCTCTAGTTGAAAAACACCGAGCAAACACAAGCAAATGCAGAACAAGACTTAAAAGAAGGGAACAGCAACCCTGTCCCTATCACACTCCTCCTTCTGTACTATTTTTCTCTTCATTTTCCTGTTTAAAACCAAAGCAAATCAACTCAGACACCACAGAGCCTCCCAAGCTGATCCTGCTCAGGTCCATTTGTCCAGCCGGGAGTGCAGCTTTGGGAGAGGAGGGACATGGAAGGGGAAGGTGAAATTCCTCCCTGACCACCTGGAGAAGCCTGAGCTGTGGCTTTTGGCCAGGAGACACTTGGCTAAACCCCAAGGGATTTGTTTGGTGCCTGATATGGATTTTTCCATCCCCCTGTGCGCTGGCACAGCCAGCACAAAGGTTCCTTGCTACAGACAGTTCTTAATGAAGTGCCTCAAGCGTGTGGTTATTTATCCTGTGCACAAGGATCCCGTTTGGATCAGCAGGGCACTGCTGCCTTCCCACAGCAGGCACCTGGAGAGATTGGAGGTCTTTAACTCAGGGCTCTTTAAGGTGAGTGAACAATCCATCCCCCTGAACATCGAAGCAGCCACACAGAGCAGCGATGCAGCCATTAAAACCTGTTCCTAAATAACTCAGAGCCATCCCAAACACCCTGCTAACGAGGCAGGGCATTAATAAGCCTCTTAACCCATCTCAGAGCGGGCAGAGTGGGAGCTGCAGCTGGGAAGGGAGCTAGGAGAAAAGAAATAAATGTGGAGAAAAGAAATAAATGTGGAGAAAGAGGCCAGGAGCACCAGGATCTCCGCCCAGAGGCTTTGCTTCCACTTTTTCCCCCTTCAGCAATTTTTGCAAGGGTTCTCAGCACAGCTGCCCTGCACCTCTGCTCTGTCTCTGATGCCTTAAGTGGCTCCCTAGAAACAGAGAGCAGACAGGAATAAAGGAATAGAGGAGGGATTGATTGGAAAGGCCTTCAGAGGTCACACTCTGGGCTCCAGAGGCTCCTGCCTCAGTGCATCCCAACATGGACAATGACAGCTCCCGAGTTCTTCCCACTTTGATATCAGCATCAATTGCCCAAGCAGAAGCCAGGCAAGGATGGAATTTGCCCAAGCTTGCCCCCCTCTCCCCAAGATGAAGGTTTGCAGTTGTTGGGCCCAGGAGGGTCTGGGTGTCCTTGGAGAGCGAGCTGGAGAGGCTTTGTTATGTCAGTGTGAGCATGAGAGAACAGCACTGAACGAGCTCCAGGGAGCTGCAGAGTTACACTGGGCACTGCAGGGCTGGGAACAGAGAAAAGTTCAAACCTAAGGCATCATCTCTGCACAGCTCTCACATTGGCACCTCTCATTTCGGTGGCTGGGAGCAGTGCCTGGCACGGTGGCACTCTGACCCCTGCCAGGGACTGGAATATAAATGCACTGAAAGCTGTGGCAGGGCCACAAATTCCTCATCCCCACTGCCATTCCCTGCCCTGTGAGGCTGCAGCGGCAGCAGGAGATGATGCATGGAAGAAAAAGCTGCTCAGGGAGGGAGGCAAAATCACCTCTGCCAGGTGTTCCATGGCTCCTCTGGCTCGCTGTGACATTCAGCAGCTGAGAGCCGATGGCTGTGACAGATGAAAGGATGTGCAGGGACCCAGCTGAGAGAGGATGTCAGGACAGGAGAGATCTGAGAGCTGAGCCAGGCAGGGAGGTGGAAGTCCTGAGAAGGAGCGTTTAGAACTGTCTAAAACGTAAAACTCTGCATTTGTGGGGACAGGAACGGCCTCTGCACACGTCTGGCTTAGAGTGCAGCAGAAATTCCAGGGCAGGGGGAAGAATTCCAGCCCTGAGCAAGCTGCCTCGATCAGAAAAACCCTGATAAAGGGCTTAGGGAGAGCGTGAAAGGGAAAAAAATCCCCCCAGAGCACCGCAGCCCCATCAGTCTCTGCCACAAACAGCCACACTGGGCACTAAGGAGTTTGCTGGGAGATGTTTTCCCCTCTGCTGATTGATGGCATTTTCCAGGCTGTTATTAACTGGACTTCACCACTTTGGGGTGATCTATGGAGCTGCAGCTTTAAAGCATTTGGCTCTGCAGGCACAGGTTATGGGAGGGAGTGAGAAATGGAAGCAGCTCCTGAGAGCATCCCCATCTGTCAAGGTGTGCACAGGGCTGCAGGTGATGGGGGAGGGCAGCTGGAAGGTTCAAGGCATCACTTCCCTGCAGAATCAGCCCTCTCCAAGGGGTTTTCAGGAGTTTCCCAGCTGCTCTCGGCAGTGAGAAATTAGGGGACCACCCTCAAAAGGAGAAGGGGAGGAGGAGGTTGGGTGATGGAAGGAGAAGCAGAGGTGTTCAGGGTGGAGGAGATTGGGTGATGGAAGGAGAAGCAGAGGTGTTCAGGGTGGAGGAGATTGGGTGANCTGCTTGGACAGGCTGGTGTGGGAGTGTGGGGCTGGAGGAGGGTTTGGGTTGAAGGCAGCAATCCCCACATTGCAGCCAAGGCCAATCCTCTCTAGTTTGGGAGCCTGAACCATCTTATCCAGCGTTCCAAAGGCAGGGAGGGCACAGGAGGGGCTTCCACCCCCAATAATTAAGCATTTAATTAGCAGTGAGCAGAGCTCAAAGCGTGGATGGAGAAAGCACAGAACAAGGTTGAAATATTTCCCTGAGCCAGCACTTTGTTCTAAAAACACTCAGAGCTGAGACCTGCAATCACAACAGCGATTTTGAATATCAATTAATCTCACTTCCAGCGGTTCTCACTTCTGGGTTGTGATCTAGAATTTTCTTCTGCTGTGCCCAGAGTTTACTTTGGCCCCCAGGAGCAAAGATCCAGCCCCACCTGACCCTGCTGGGGATTGCTGATCCTGAATCCACACACAAAATTCCCTCCTCGTCTCTCCCCCAGCTCAAGCCATTTGCCCAACTTTAGCACTAATTTACAGATCATTTCAGTCAACTTGAAAGTGGCCTCCATAATATTTATTTGTCCAATATCCATCCACTCAGCGCTGCCTTGTCGCAGTTTCAGGGGTCTAATTAAATCACGGCCTGAATTGGAAAAAGCCATTCTCGCAGCAAGCCTGAGCTGACCTCCTCGACTCATTTATCCACTGATAACCCTTGTCTGGAAGCACTCAGCCCCCCGGAGGGAAAAAGCTACTTCACATCCCATTGATCCTCAGCTTTTCCCTGACTCCTCAAGCAGCTCTTATTTTTATTCACTGATCAGAAATTACTTGACCAGCCACCAAAAAAAAACCCAAAAAAAACCCAAAAAAACCAAAACCAATTCCTCATCCACATGTCCCAGGAAGCCAAAGGTGTGAGGAATCCTGAGAGGGGCCAGGAAGCCAGGGCAGCCCAGGGGGTGTGAGGAAAGGTGACAGCTCTCACTGCTGGACAGCTTTTGAAAATGTGAATAATCATCATCAAGGTGTCGTTTGTGTTGTGCCTCCGATCAAAGCACCGGGCAGAGGAAAAGCCTCGAGTTTTGCAGGGGAGCAGAGGTGCAGGAGAATTCTTGTCAGCAGCAGTTTAGCTGTTTCTGGCCGCCTGTTCCTGCGAGCCATTACAGCAAACAAACAGCAGCTGCTTCCCCTCCTCCGCAGCACCAGCAGGACCCAGGCTGAGCACTGCTGGATCACTTCTGGGTGTCCTTTCCCCACTAGAGCACATCAAAAACGCTCAGAAAAAACCCAGATTCCTTACTCCTGGATTGTGCTGGACCTCAACACTTCTAAATTTGCACGTCCTGGACCACCCCCTTTATGTATCTTTATTTACATTCTATTGTTCCAAGGGTTTAAAGCTGAGTCAAGGAGCCAAGTGCAAAGTCTAAGACAAGCCAAAGGGTACTGTCATGATCCAGAGCTCAGCAGAAGGTCACAGGCATGGATCATACCCACGGGAGAGTGGGAGCACGGCAAAAACTGAAATTCTGGTCAGAAACTGGACAAAAATCCAAGAGAAAATAAAAACGCAGCTATTTCCCAACAGTGGGAGCACAATTCCTCACATCACAGAGGGCAGCACAAAAGAGAAAACGTGGGAAAATCTGCCTGTTACAGGATGAAATTTTTCTCCCCCTTCCTCTAAGCCTTTACAGAGTTATGCTTTATCTGCTGCAAATCCCCCTTTCTGTTGTCAGGCCTTGGGAAGGCAAAGTCCTTAATTCTCCTGCACACACACGAGTTGTAGGGTGGGAAATATCTGCTTCAGCCTGCCCGGAATGAATCCCATCTCCATCCCCCAGGCCATTGATTCCAGCCTAAACCCAGCCTTGTTTCCTGTCAGCTCAGCCTCACACCTCTTATCTGCCCTGGTTTTATCTCTGATTTCCTTTCCTTGTTGCCTCTGAACTCATCAGTTCTGCCACATCATGGAACGATTTGGGCCTTTGGCATCAGCTCCTCCACCAGCCTCTCCCCGACAGGATTCCTCTGCAGGAATCTGCCCTGGGATGCCAACAGCCAAACATTAGCACGGAAAACATAAAATTCTTTTCTCTTTCCGCTCTCTTTGTGGATGGCTTGGCTGCCAGACCCACCACAGCTGCACATCCCCCTGGGCACTGCTCCGTGCTGGCAGCCTGGGGCTGAGATCCCAAAATCCTGCTGAGGCTCAGCTGTGCTGCACAACTCCAAGGGCATTTTCTGCTCCCAGCTCCCAGCTGGGATGTGCGCCCAGGAGCAGAGCTGAAGGGCACTGGCACCACCTGTGTGCCAAGGCTGAGGCTTTGCAAAGCTCAGCTTTCCCACTGCTGGAGCTGAGCTTTTCCCAGAGGGGTGAGCTGCAAGTCCCCAGCTCTCTCTCTCTCTCGGGGACAAGCTCATTCCGTGCCAGGGGAATGCAGCAACCACAGCTGACAAGTCACAGCTCCTCTGTCTGGAGGAGCAGCACCTTCCCCAGGTGTTGCTGACTCCGTTGTGCTGCCCCGAGTGACACAAAACCCTGTTAGGAATCTATAGGGTGAAAGGAAAGGACACCCCAAACCCACAGGGAGCCCCAAAGCGATGCAGCTCTGCACCTCCTCACAAACACCCTGAGGTGGCTCTTGCCTGTGACAGGGACAGGGCACCGAGGGAAAACCTGCACATTTCTGCTCCCAGGCTGCTCTTGCAGCAGCTGAACCGGAGGTTTAGGTAAAATTAACCTGAGGAAAACAGCAGGAACAGACCCTGCCATTAACTCAGCGTGGTGCTGATCAGGGCAGGGAGAGCAGCCCGGCTCCTGCCCCGATTACCCACAGGGTTCTGGGGTTTCAGAGGATGAAAACAAGCCCAGGAAGCAGTGCTGGGTCAGTGATTATCATTAAAATCAGCCCCACAGAGCTTAGGCAGGCACAGCTCCGCTCTGAGCTCTCTGCATTGTGTACGGCCCCATCCCTGCATGTTCTTTGTGAATTCTCTCCCTTTCAGCCACATTTTGGAGATAAAACCTCTCCTCAGCAGCCCTGGCGTAAACAATAGAATCCATCAGCTTTTCCTGATGCTGAAAAATCCTCTCCAATGAACTTTTATGTGAGTCTCCCCTCCCAGCATCCCAAACTGCAGCTTCTTTTCCTGGCCCTGTTTATTTGTTTGCCTGGGCGAGCTCTGGCTGCAGCAGAGCTGAGCCCAGCCCTGCTCTCAGTGCTGTGCTGGCTGAGACTCTGTGCCCCTGGTGCCTCCTGCTCGGATGCAGAGCTGAAGCTGGCAACAAACCCTGGGCACTGCCCTTGGGAGCAGCACTCAGCAGCTGGAGGAGGAGACAAACCTCGCCAGGGTGGCTCAGGGGGCACAGCAGGATGCTCAATGTCCCTTTCCAGAGTGGCATTTCCCCCAGTGATGCCTCAGGTTT
>VZRF01006107.1:0-10836 GCA_013396875.1 Vireo altiloquus
CTAAGGCATCATGGGGACAGGGAGGACACCTGGGCAGCCACCTGGAGGTGAGGATTGGTGGAAGGGCTGAGCAGAGAGCCAGGACAAAGGCTCTGACAAAGGGGGAACGGTGCAGAGAGAGGAACTTCTCAGCTCTCTGTGCGAGCAGAAAGCAGCACGAGGGCTTTGGAGGTCGGAGCTGAGCACAAGGGAGAGTCCCAGGGGTGTGACACGGCCTTGTGTCCCTTGTCACGGCCCGGAGCGAGCAAAGGGCAGCCCAGGGCGGGTCTGGTGCCGGATTTGTGGCACACCTGAGCTGTTCCTGGCTCTCTTGCTCCCCCCAGTGCGCTCACCCTGCTGCCGGAGCATCCTCTGCTCTTCCACGCATCTCCAGGACCTTTCCCATCCCAGGATGCTTCCTCCAGCCACGAGGGAATTCCTCTTCCCCCAGATCCCATTCCACTCTCCAAACTCAAGTCTTTAGTTCGGGAATCCTTTTTTTTTCCTGATCTCGTCCCCATTTTTCCTGCTCTGGACACTCCACGTGCAGGAGCACTCCTAATCCATGGCTCTGCCTCTTGGCTCTTTTTGAGTTGCATCCTTTGGGATATTATTTCCCTTTATTTTATCAAAATGTACAACCCCCCTGCTCTGTCTGCAGATTGGCTTCTGCTTCAGCTCCAAAATTTGCCATTCCCTCCCCCAATACACACCCAGTGCTCCCCCACCTGAGAGATTTCACAATTCCAGCTGTGGATTTTTGCCTACAACATCTCTGAACCGCCCGAATTCTCTCTACTCTGCTGAGAAGTTTCATTTTGGAGCCCCTCTCCCACACTTTTGCTTCCAGCACCCTTCATGCCAGGAGGGTGTGTGTGTGTGTGAGTGCAGGGGAGGTGATTCTATGTTGAATAAAGATCATTTTCCTTTTTCCCACGGGAAAAAAATCCGACCTGAAAGGAAAATCCAGCACAGCAACCTGGGAACCTCCCTGGGCCTGCTGCACGCACGGGATTTGCATGATCTGAGAGGGATAAGCGTGTGTAAAGCAGCGTTGGGAGCAGGATCTGGTGGTGGGATGGATGTGGGGAAGTTCCCAATGATCACCTTCACTTCNTCTCGGCCCGGGATATTCGGATTCATTCCCGGGTGGTTCGGGGGATGTCGGAGGTGGGAGGGATCCCGGCGGTGC
This sequence comes from Vireo altiloquus, assembly GCA_013396875.1. Lineage (NCBI taxonomy): Eukaryota > Metazoa > Chordata > Aves > Passeriformes > Vireonidae > Vireo > Vireo altiloquus. Next base: position 1,172 of record VZRF01006107.1, read on the forward strand.
CGCTGCGATGTCCCTGCGCTCCCACCGGGTGGCGCCCGAACCCCGCGCATCCCCCGCGCATCCCCCGCGCATCCCCCGCGCATCCCCCGCGCATCCTCCGCGCGTCCCCATGGCAACGGCCGGCCCTGGGTACCGCCCCCGCAACCCGCATCCTGCATCCCTCATCCNGCAACGGCCGGCCCTGGGTACCGCCCCCGCATCCCGCATCCTGCATCCCTCATCCTGCATCCTGCATCCCACACCCTGGACCCCGCATCTGCACCCTGCATCCCGCATCCCACATTCCCCATCCTGCATCCCCCAGATGGACAGGCTGTGCCCGGGGCTGTGTTGGTGCTCAGCACACCTCGCTCAGCTCCTTTCTGGACCGTGGAGAGGCTGGGGCAGCTCCCAGTGGGATTGGGATGGGATTGGGATGGGATGGGATGGGATGGGATGGGATGGGATTGGGATGGGAGAGTGTCCAGGCAGATCTCTGTGTCCCAGCAGCCCAGGCTGCCCCAAAGCCAGGCTTGCAGCTCCCAGCACTCCCCTCCTTTGGTTGGGAAGCTCCCACTGCCACGTGGCCTTTCCCACTCCAGCATCCTGCTCTGGGCCTCGCTTTGCTTGCCTCTTGTTCTCCTTCTTTTTTTTTTTTTTTTNTTGTTGGGCCCAGGAGGGTCTGGGTGTCCTTGGAGAGCGAGCTGGAGAGGCTTTGTTATGTCAGTGTGAGCATGAGAGAACAGCACTGAACGAGCTCCAGGGACCTGCAGAGTTACACTGGGCACTGCAGGATGGGAAAATATAAAAGTTAAAACCTAAGGCATCATGGGGACAGGGAGGACACCTGGGCAGCCACCTGGAGGTGAGGATTGGTGGAAGGGCTGAGCAGAGAGCCAGGACAAAGGCTCTGACAAAGGGGGAACGGTGCAGAGAGAGGAACTTCTCAGCTCTCTGTGCGAGCAGAAAGCAGCACGAGGGCTTTGGAGGTCGGAGCTGAGCACAAGGGAGAGTCCCAGGGGTGTGACACGGCCTTGTGTCCCTTGTCACGGCCCGGAGCGAGCAAAGGGCAGCCCAGGGCGGGTCTGGTGCCGGATTTGTGGCACACCTGAGCTGTTCCCAGCTCTCTTGCTCCCCCCAGTGCACTCACCCTGCTGCGGGAGCATCCTCTGCTCTTCCATGCATCTCCAGGACCTTACCGATTCCAGGATGTTTCCTCCAGCCACGAGGGAATTCCTCTTCCCCCAGATCCCATTCCACTCTCCAAACTCAAGTCTTTAGTTCGGGAATCCTTTTTTTTTCCTGATCTCGTCCCCATTTTTCCTGCTCTGGACACTCCACGTGCAGGAGCACTCCTAATCCATGGCTCTGCCTCTTGGCTCTTTTTGAGTTGCATCCTTTGGGATATTATTTCCCTTTATTTTATCAAAATGTACAACCCCCCTGCTCTGTCTGCAGATTGGCTTCTGCTTCAGCTCCAAAATTTGCCATTCCCTCCCCCAATACACACCCAGTGCTCCCCCACCTGAGAGATTTCACAATTCCAGCTGTGGATTTTTGCCTACAACATCTCTGAACCGCCCGAATTCTCTCTACTCTGCTGAGAAGTTTCATTTTGGAGCCCCTCTCCCACACTTTTGCTTCCAGCACCCTTCATGCCAGGAGGGTGTGTGTGTGTGTGAGTGCAGGGGAGGTGATTCTATGTTGAATAAAGATCATTTTCCTTTTTCCCACGGGAAAAAAATCCGACCTGAAAGGAAAATCCAGCACAGCAACCTGGGAACCTCCCTGGGCCTGCTGCACGCACGGGATTTGCATGATCTGAGAGGGATAAGCGTGTGTAAAGCAGCGTTGGGAGCAGGATCTGGTGGTGGGATGGATGTGGGGAAGTTCCCAATGATCACCTTCACTTCCCAGCTCCAACGAGTCCCCAGCTCGTCCCTATTAAAGCACTTTTGGGGCGGGTGGGAGGAAGGCTGTGTTTTGTTAACAGGATCACGCGAGGAAGGAAGACTTTTAAATCGGCTCCGCGGATTCCCGCTGGCTTCAGCGAGGTCGGGAAGACGAGAGAATTCCTGTAACTCTGGAGCTCTGCCCCTGCCCCCCTCGGGTGGGGAAGCAGCCGCCGTGAAACCGCAGCTTGCAAACGGCTGAACCCGGGATTCTGTGGGGACCCTTCGGGATTCTGTGGGGACCCCTCGGGATTTTGTGGGGATATCTCGGCCCGGGAAATTCGGATTCATTCCCGGGGGGTTCGGGGGATGCCGGAGGNCAGATGGACAGGCTGTGCCCGGGGCTGTGTTGGTGCTCAGCACACCTCGCTCAGCTCCTTTCTGGACCGTGGAGAGGCTGGGGCAGCTCCCAGTGGGATTGGGATGGGATGGGATGGGATGGGATGGGATTGGGATGGGAGAGTGTCCAGGCAGATCTCTGTGTCCCAGCAGCCCAGGCTGCCCCAAAGCCAGGCTTGCAGCTCCCAGCACTCCCCTCCTTTGGTTGGGAAGCTCCCACTGCCACGTGGCCTTTCCCACTCCAGCATCCTGCTCTGGGCCTCGCTTTGCTTGCCTCTTGTTCTCCTTCTTTTTTTTTTTTTTTTCCCTCAGGAAACATCTGGAAGAAGAGTGAGAAACATTAAAAGGAGGGGTGGGGGTAAAAAAAGAAAAGAAGAGGAAAAAAGCAGAGGGGGATGTTGGGAGCACCAGATGATTTCACTTTCCTGAGACAAATGCAATTATGCCTTTGAGGCTTTACCAGTCACTGCAGACTCAAACCATGCTGGATGATGTCAGTGGGAAAATATGAAGGCCCTACTGGCTGCTCGAAAAAAAAAAATAGAGTAAAAGCTCCTTTTCTGGCATTTTATTTCTCATTCTGAGTCAGAAGAGGGGTGTTGGCCAGATGGACTTTTTCTTTATTGCTCTCCTGGGCTTGGTTGGGCCTTGCTGATCCCTTGGGAGAAGGGAAATGCCTTCTGGATCCCTCCTGGATCCCTCCTCCTCTGTCCTGCTGCCGTCTGCTGCTGCCACGAGTCCCAAAATCCTCACAGACAGCGCTGGGAATGGATTTATCCCAGCTCAGACACATCCCAGGCTGGGCTCTCCTTGCTCACACTGAGCAGGGGCTGTTTATTTTTGGAAGCTGGTGAATGGGATGAGCAGGAGATGTTGATCCCAGCTTCGCAACCATGAGAATTCCAATTTTCAGGCAACTTCCAGCAAACCTGTCTGCCTGAAAATCAGCTCCTGGGTGGTTTGGGGAGGTTTGGATGTGGTGAATCCATGGGGAGCCTGGCACTGGAGAGCCAGAGCCAGCCCAGCTCCAGCACAGGAAGGGTTTGCCAAAAGCTGATTTCCACACCCAACCACTGGGAAACACCAAAACTGGTGGGAAAGTGGAAACACAAATGTTCCTGGAAAGTAAAAGCATCAGGGCTGCAAATGTGGGCATGGTGAGAGTTCTGGGTTTGAGCAAAGGTGAACACAAAAGCCTCTGGGAGGGAGGGAAGGATGTGAGGAGCATCCTTGGGATGGGGACCTAAGGAATGAGTGCTATGGAGGAGAAGGGTGAGCCCAGCAGCTGGGGCTGGTCATGCTGGAACCTCAGACTCAACTTGCAGAGCCCTCAGAAGCAGCAGAGCTCAGCTCAGCAGGTGCCAGTGATGCCTAAAATGAAACAGAGACCAGACAGGAATGAAGGAATAAAGGAGGCATTTATTTGAAAGGCCTTCAGAGGTCACACTCTGGGCTCCAGAGGCTCCTGCCTCAGTGCATCCCAACATGGACAATGACAGCTCCCGAGTTCTTCCCACTTTGATATCAGCATCAATTGCCCAAGCAGAAGCCAGGCAAGGATGGAATTTGCCCAAGCTTGCCCCCCTCTCCCCAAGATGAAGGTTTGCAGTTGTTGGGCCCAGGAGGGTCTGGGTGTCCTTGGAGAGTGAGCTGGAGAGGCTTTGTTATGTCAGTGTGAGCATGAGAGAACAGCACTGAACGAGCTCCAGGGAGCTGCAGAGTTACACTGGGCACTGCAGGATGGGAACAATATAAAAGTTAAAAGGCATCACCAGGACGTGACCTGTCCCTGCAGCACCACAATCCCACCCTGTGCCTCAGAGCTCCTTGGACCCCAACAATCTTTGTGCTGTGAGCATTCCCTGGGGAGCCTGATCCATGGAACTCAAAGAGGCTGTCTCCATTCTCCACCTGGGGCACAGCAGGAGAGGAAAGGTTGGAATTTGTCCAACATTTGCCGGAAGAGACATGGTTCCAAGCATCCCTGGGATTGAACTGCTCAGATCTTGTGGCTCTTGTCCTTGCCTTGTCCTGCTGAGGTGACAGCTCTCCACTAGCTCCTCGTTTCTACATTCCATCCACGCAGCCCAGCTGTCTTGGGAATGTGTGTTTTCCCTGCCCTGACCTTTCCAAGCTGTTTACACAGCCCAGGAGTGATGTCCTGAACCCGCTACAAGATTTTTCAGCGGTGACAGCAAAGAGCATCCCCTGACATGTCTGTGGAGATGCAGGGCAGGCCTCTGGACAACTCACCCTGAGCACCCTGCCCACGCTGCTCTCAGCACCCCAAAAGGCTTTGCTGGTTCTCAGCACCCCAAAAATCTTTGCTGGCTCTTAGCACCCCAAAAGGCTTTTCTGGTTCTCAGCACCCCAAAAATCTTTGCTGGCTCTCAGCACCCCAAAAAGCTTTGTTGCTCTCAGCACCCCACAAAGCTTTGCTGGTTCTCAGCACCCCAAAAAGATTTGCTGGCTCTTTGCAGACCCCCAAGGGGACACAGGAGTGCAAACAAGAATTCAAATGCTCCCCAGCCCCTCCTTGCAAGGGATTATCCAGTCCAAGCATCCTTTGTGCCACAGAGACAGCACCAAAAAGATCTTTAAGGACCTGAGTTGCACCAGTTTCTGTCAGTTGGGTGTTGAACAGGAGGTACCCAACCCCTCAAACCCTCTCTGAAAGCAAACCNTTGCTGGTTCTCAGCACCCCAAAAATCTTTGCTGGCTCTTAGCACCCCAAAAGGCTTTTCTGGTTCTCAGCACCCCAAAAAACTTTGCTGGCTCTCAGCACCCCAAAAAGCTTTGTTGCTCTCAGCACCCCACAAAGCTTTGCTGGTTCTCAGCACCCCAAAAAGATTTGCTGGCTCTTTGCAGACCCCCAAGGGGACACAGGAGTGCAAACAAGAATTCAAATGCTCCCCAGCCCCTCCTTGCAAGGGATTATCCAGCCCAAGCATCCTTTGTGCCACAGAGACAGCACCAAAAAGATCTTTAAGGACCTGAGTCGCAGCAGTTTCTGTCAGTTGGGTGTTGAACAGGAGGTACCCAACCCCTCAAACACTCTCTGAAAGCAAACCTTTGCTTTCTGAATCGCCACACGAAGGAAATGTTCTTGTCACAGGCTCTTGCCCTGTGCTATTGCAGCTCAGGTTACAGTTCCAGCCTCCCTGGCTGGAGCCAAAACTGATCCTAACTCGTGGCTGGATACGAGGCAGGTGAGATGAGGGTCAGGGCACTGCACCCAGGCGTGGCTGAGCTCCCTGAGCACAGCTGGAGCTGGAGCTTCCCCTCAGCCACATCCCAGCTGCTGCTTCTGCACTTCCTCCACTTGCTCTTCATCCTCCTCCTCACCCACTCCCTCCTCAATCTCCTCTCCTCGGGGCTCAGCCCCAGCAGGGCACCCATGGGTGCCTGGTCCTTTAAGGTTTTTGGCTCCAAAAGTGCTTTAAAGCACTGAATTCCCCTTTGCAACCCAATCAGAATATTCTCCAGGGCTCGGATTACAGCAATTAACACATTTCCACGTCCCCAGGCACATTTCTCTCACTCGCTCTGGCAAATTTAGGAAAAGAAATTTGGGTTTCCCTCCCAAATTTCTCCCCCGACTCCAGCTCTGCCTTTGGTGGCCAGGAACCGAACCTGGACGTGAAATAACAAACTCAAACCCTTCCGTGCATGGACGAAAGAAAACAAACTGTCAGCTAGAAATATTCCCTCTCTTCTTTTCCGGGCACACCAAATCTCCTTCCCACCTGCAGGTAGGGAAGGCAGCAGGAGTAACTCAGCATGAAATTGTCAGCGACAGCGCTCGGTGCTGTTTGGAGAGCATAAATCAGTCTGGGAAATGAAAAGCCCTATCTTCTTCTCTTTTCCCCCCTTAGGTTTGCTCAGCGTTTTTTATCCCTCTGCAGGGATGTTAGGAAGGAGGCTTTTTTTGGCAGCTTAAACCCAAGTCCAACATTTGTCGTTAGGGCCTTAATTATGTTCAGTCTTCTCAGCGCTGTTTGCATTAGGCCATAATATCTCCCTCTCCCGAGCTCCAGTGGCTCCACTTGAGCAGGAAAATGCTGCTGGAGAGGCTGAAACTCTCCAGGTTTTTCAGCTCTCAGCTCCTGGCTCAGCAGTGACAGAAGCCAGGAAATTTCACCTCCTTTCCCACCATGGGAAGCTGAAGTTGGGATGGGGGATAATGCCACAAAATGGGCAGGGATTTCTGGGTGTTGAGAACTGACTGAGGGTTTGGGAAGGGCAGGGTTGGGCAGAAGCTCCCTGCAAATGCCAGGGGCTGCTCCAGGAGGAGCAGAGTTGGGATGGCTCTGCTGCAGCATTTACAGCTTTGGTGGGGTTGATACTTGCTCTGAAACAGAGAAACCTTGGAATTTGCCTTTTAATCCTGTTTAAAGATGATCTGGGACATGAAACCCTGTGCTGAGTGCTCCTCTAGGCTGAATCAGAGAGTCAGAGCATCCTGGAACACCCAGAGTTGGAAGGGACAATCCCAACAATCCCACCCTGTGCCTCAGAGCTCCTTGGATCCCGACAGTCTTTGTGCTGTGACCATTCCTGGGGAGCCTGATCCATGGAACTCAAAGAGGCTCTCTCCATTCTCCACCTGGGGCACAGCAGGAGAGGAAAGGTTGGAATTTGTCCAACATTTGCCAGAAGTGATGTGTTTTTAGGCATCCCTGGCATCAAATTGGTCAAACCTCACCACTAAGAGGCACCTGGGCGATGATGGCACCACCGGCCCTGGGTCACTACAGCTCCACCTCGTGCCTTGGCATTGCACTTTTCGGGTTCAGCTCATCACCCCCAGCCTCTCTTCCTCCCCAAAATCCAAACCAGAGCTGATCCCCTCATTCCTGGGAGCTGCTCAGAGCCGAGGCTGTGAGTTCTCTAGCAAAGCAACAATTAGCACTGATTTTCCCAGACAGCTGCTCCCATCTGCTCCGGGGGTTGTTTGTGTTTGTGCTGTGCAAGGAGCAGGTTTTTGGGATTTTTTTGCTGAACTCACATGGTTCTTGCAGTTGAGTTTGTCAGAGTGAGATGAGCCATTTAATTTAAGCCAGTTCCTTCTTTTGATTCGTGCAAAAAGCCTCCCTGAGAGTTTAGGCATTGATTGGGTGATGCTGCTGCATCCAGCAGTGGCTGCCCCATCCCTGGATGTGTTCAAGTCCAGGCTGGATGGGGCTTGGAGCAACCTGGTTTAGGGGAAGGTGGTGTTGCACCTTCCCGAGGAGCAGGATTAACCAAAAAATCAGTGGAGAGGCCTCAAATAGAAATATCCCCCAAATTCAAACTTCTGTGCCCAATGAAGGATTATCCTGAGGTGCTGCTCCAGCAGCCCCACAAGGATGGACCCTGCTGGGCTCTGCCATTGTCTGGGATGCATTTGGGATAGTGTGGGGCTCAGCCTGGCACACTGAGACCTCAGGTCATGGTCCAGAGAGGCTGAGCCACCTCTGATGCTGCCAGGCCTGGAAGGGGTGATGGGATGGCTGGGGAGAGCCAGGAGGAAGAGAATTCCATCAGACCTGCTGGCTCCTGCAAGGAATTCTTACAAGGGCAATGGGGCAGTTGAAGTGTGGACTGGAGATGGTAAGTAAATAACCTGATTTTCATAAAATGTGGATTCTCTTCAGTACCAGGTTGCTCCAAACCCATCCATGTCCTGGTGCACATTCATTTGGTGACTCAGGGGTGGCTGCTGTGGCATTTTTATCCCCACTGAGTGCAGGGAACAGCGTGTGAGCCCAAGGAGGGATCCCACATCGTTCCAGGGTGGAGAGCTCAGGTAAAACATCCCATCCACAGAGATCCCTGCCAGCCTCACCTGGGAGCCTCTGTCCACACCAACCTCAGAGGCTGCTCAGGGGGATTCTGGAAGGGGACAGGGAATGAATGGAGCTTCTGTTCGGTGGGAAGGGCTTGGATTTCAGTGCTGGGAGGGAGGGAGGATGTGCTGGAGCAGCAGGAGGGGCCCTGGTGTACAAGACAAACAAGCCACTGTGGCTTCTGAGCACGAGTGATCTGAGGTTCCAAAGGGGCTGGGGGAGAATTCACCACCTGATGTCAAACTCGCCTCCCTTTGGAAAGGGAATTTAACAAATGGAAGCTCAGAGATGGGCAAGGCTGTTTGCCCAAAGCTGTTGCATGTTGTGGCTCCCTTAGGCCAGGCTGGTTAAGCCCAGATGGGACTGAAGGTGGCCAGAGAGACCAGAGAGAACATTTGGTGCCAGCCCAGCTCTGTGCATCCCATTCCCTGTGCTGGGGGTGCTGCTGACCCCTCTGCTCCCTCTCCTTTCTCCCTCCCCAGGGGCAGCTCCAGCAGGACACGAGGGATGCATCCTGAGGTGCCACCTGCATCTGCTTTGGGGCAAAACCCTGGGATTCTCAAAGGGAGAAATAACCTTATTATCATCTTTGGCAGCTCCATCTGACTCCCAGCTGTGGCCACCCCTTCCCTGTTGATGTGACACCATCCCAGCTCGGCCTGCTGTGATCAGAGCAGACCTTTTTCTGTTTGGAGTGATTTAATCTTGCCATTTCTAAAACTGCTGATTTTTATAAACACTTTTATGCTCCGGATGCTCTGCTTCCTCAGAGTATGGCACTAACCCAGCAGAACTAAAATCCAATCTGGACAATTCCATCACCTCAATATCTGGAGATTCCTGGTGCCAGGAGCCAGCAGCCTCCTCCTGCCCTGCTGCTCTTGGTGCCCTGTCGGAGCTGCATCCAAATCCAGCTCCGGGTTGCTTTTCCCTGGCTCTGGCAGCAGGATCCATGTGGAAAACACTAGATGGCAGCTTGTGGCCACGTGTGAGCATCTCCGTGCCCAGCCCCAGAGCTGGGCTGTGTGTGTGGCATCGCCGGTGGCTCTGCTGGCACTGCCAAGGCGCTCTCGGGATGCTCCCAGCTTTCTCCAGCTGCACCTTGGCGTGGAACTTCTTCAAAACTCTTCCCCTGGAGCCTCTGGGCCTCGGCCAGGTTTGGCAGGAGTTGGCAAAGAGGTTTGGGAGGAGGCTTGGCAGCTCTGCAGGCAAAGGGGTGGCCTCGACCTGCTGGGCTCGCAGAGATTCGGGGATGGCCTGGATGTGGCAGATTCTCTGGGAATTAGGGAGAAGGTGTTTGTAACCCCTTACAGTGCTCTTTGTCACTTCTGAGCTGCTCAACATGGCCTGAAACTTGTTGGAGTCTAGGAAAAGCTTGGGAACTTTTCCTGCTCCTCTGGGTGTTTGTTTTACCCTCAGAGCTCCTCAAAAAAGGCTTGGCCTGCGAACCAAGCTCGTGGGAGCATTTGCCCCAACTTCTGGATGAACTGAGAACACCAAAGGAATGAGGAGATGTTGTTTAGTGCAACACAGAGTGTGGAGTTGGAGTTTTTAGGTTTTGCTATAT
>VZRF01006107.1:10893-22722 GCA_013396875.1 Vireo altiloquus
TGAAACTTTGATAAGAAAGAAAAATAAACAAGCTTTGAAACAGCAGAAAGAAGCCTCATTTCATCTTTTCGGGACATGGGACACTGAAATAAGGAACACAGCTGGGCCAGGAGTCAGGGTCCAAAGAAGAACACCTCCCCCCTGACAGGAACTAACCCTAGGGACCAGAGCAGGCCCCACACCCCCAAGAGCAGAGGGGCTGCACCCCAAAATGCAGCCAGGCACCACCCACGAGCTGTGTCGGAGCACCCTCAGCCCCACAAATTGGGATTTCTGTCCCACAAAGGGCCACTTTTGAGGAACAGCTTTTCCTTCCTGCTTTTATGACATCTGTGCAAGCTGGAATCCCAGATTTCTTACTCTCCAGGGATCCAGCAGGCACATGAGGGGCTGATTAGGGACATTCCAGGGCTTTTTAAGGACAGGGACAAAAGGTAAGGCCTGACAAGGGCAGTGACCAGGCTTTTGTGTGCCTGCAATGCAGTTTGTAGCTGCTCCGTGTCTCCAAAGGCTGCCAGGAGCTGTGGAAAACTGGGGAGCAAAGCAGGGAAGTGAGATGCAGAGGCCTGGGCTTCAGGTCAGTGTAGTTCTTTGATTTTTGGAGGAAAACATCATTAAACCAGAGGAGGTGGAAGCTGTGGGGTGCTGGGTCTCAGCCTGGAGCTGAGTTCCATGCAAACCCTCCTGGAGAGGGGTTGGGGCTGAGGTTTTTATCTGCTCTTGGGATTTTGACTTCCAAGAGCAGCCAGGGGTTGGGATGTGGCTTTTCCAGGCCAATTGTGCAGCTTGGAGATGTTTCACAGCCATGCAGCTGTGGCTGAACTCCTGAACTCCTCCACGCTTCCAGAGCTGCAGCCCAGCCCTGGCTCCAGGGAGAGCTTGGCCTTGGGGACATCCTTGGGGACATCCTTGGGGCTGCTCAGGGGTGGCTTTTTCACCCATGGCTTGTTCAAAGTGAGGGTTTGGACCTCAAAATTTGGGATGCCAAGAGCTGGGGGAAGCAACATCCAAATAACCAACAGTGATGGCAAAAGCTGTGTTTGGGCACACAGAGCAGCCAATCCAGGGAGGTTCAGGCAAGATTTAGTGTGAGATGCGCAGAGAAAAAGGGAAACCCACTGGTGTTACAATGGTTTCTGAGCATGGAAAAGGAGCTTTGATGAGACCTTGCAGCTGTGGGGGGACTTGGGCTGGAAGGGACCTGAAAGATGTCCTGATGGGCAGGACCAGGTTGCTCAAAAATCCCATCCAACGTGGCTTTGAACCCTTCCAGGGATGGGGCAGACCCTCCAGGGCTCTTCACCCGCCCCTGGGAGTGCTGCAGGTGCTCAGCTCCCCGTGGGGCGCCGGGGGTGGCTGTGGGGAGCTGCCATGGCTGAGTGTCAGCAGAAGGGAATGTTCCTGTGCAGCATTTCTGAGGCAGCCTCAAAGCCTGGATGCAGAGGCCATGAGTCACCTCGGCCTGCACACGTGGGCTTGGCCACAGCCAGCACATCCCCCCGGTGCCAACAGCAACGCGGCGTCTCCTAGCGATGCAGCAACCCCTCCACAACAAACCAGTGGGACCAGAGCCCCGACAGCAAACCTGCATCCTCTCAGCCTGCCTGAGGAGGATTTTCCAGCTCGGTCCTGCAGGGAAAGCAGAGGGAAACCATTAGTCTGAGGCAGCCCCGAGGTCAGGGCTGCGTCTGCCTGTGGCTCTCACGCCTCTTCCGTCCTCATTCTCCTTCCCTGTTCTCCCCTCTTTTATCTCTTTCCATTAAAGATTTTTCTTTCCCCTAATGGGCAGGGTGGGTGCATCCCACAAGCAAGCTCCTCCTTGAAAAGTTTGAATAAATGGATATCCTTGATCCCTCCTTCAGCACAGGATGGATCCTCTGCCATGGCTGGGGCAGCTACTCTGACCTGAGGGAAATATTTCACCTGTGCTAAGGTGTCTGTCCCAGCTCTGCTCAGGTTAAAAAACATTCGCAATTTCCAAGTATTTAATGTCTCCACCTGCCATTAATGGGACTGTTCTCCTCACAGTGATTGCTGTAGGTAAAGACTTAAAGTCAGCCAATAATTACTCCCACGAAAGAATCGCTGTTTTCTTGTCATGTTCCATTAAACTGTTCACAGCAGGAGCCAAAGAATTAACAGCCTTATTATCTGACCTGCAAAATAAATCATATTAGAGAGGAGAGGAGTACAGGAGACACCAGGGGTGCCGGTGCTTAGCACGTTTTAAGGGATGAGGGTGGATTTGGGAAAGGGAAGGATCGGAGGAAGAGGCTGGGCAGGGACCTTCCCTCCCCGCTGGGATTTGCTGGGGTTTATTTCCCATCCCGGGTAAGCTCCATCCAGAGTTGTGGGAGGTATTTTTGCTGTGGGAGGTATTCCTGGGCTGGAATCCACACGTTTTTTTCCCCAGGATGGCAGATGTCAGCTGGGAAGTGGATGTGCCACGTGCTGGACCCGAGGCTCGTTTGATTAATGAGCGTCGTTGTTGTTCCTTCCCCTCGAGCTGCAGAACCTGGCAGCCTCGGGACGGGCTGGAAGAACATCAAATCCCCCAAAGGAAGGGAGGAGGAGCTCCAGCCCTCCCTCACCACTTTCAGGGCTGCTGCTGGAGAGGGTTTGGAGCTGTTCCTCTCCTGGACACCTGCAGACACACTCAGGCGTGAGCATGTGGATGCAGCTAAACTCCTCCTGGCCACGAGGCTCCTGTTCCACCTTCCTGGAGCTGAGGATTCAGAGGTTTGCTCAGCAGAACAATGCTCAGCTCCTGAGCTCCCTCAAGCCACGAGGAAGTTGGGGACGCTGGTGTGGCAAAGATGAGGCCCTAATATAGAACCTGGCCACAAAATGACTCCATGTTCACAGAATTTTCAGAAGGTTTTATTTACATCAAGAACAGGGATCAAATCTTTTCTCCTTCCAGCCATGTTAGCTGGGAGATTGTCTCTCTCTGTGTCTCCAGCATAGTCTCACAAATATGAATACAAACAAAGACAAAACTCTTTCACTGGTCAAGGAAAGCACCTCAACTTGCTTTCATCTTCAACAAGAAGAACAACAAGAAACATCTTTCATTATTTACATTCTTCTCCTGGGAACCTGCAGAACTTCCCTGGTGCTGCAAAAATCTGACAGGCAGAAAAGCCTAAAAATCTTCCGGAGTTTTCCACATGCTGGATCAGGGCTGTGTCTGCCACCAGGCACTGCGAGGCCACCACGAGCCAAATCCAGGCCTTGGGTTTGGTGCCATGCTTCCCTAGGGCACAGCTTTAGCAGCAAACTTTGGGATCTGAAATTCCAACTCAGTGCCACACACTGGGAAAGGAAAGTCAGGGCTGATCCCTCTGCGTTTCCCTCATGGCCTGGGAAGTTTCTCTCTGGACTCCCAAACATCTCAGGCAGCACAGGAGAGCATGGAACAAAAAGGGAATAAATCTTCCTTCAATTGCTTCAAGCTTTCAATTTTTTTCTTAATTTTTTTTCTTAATTTTGTTTTTCTTCTTTTTTTTTTCCATCTCCTTGCAGACCAAATGTTCTCCCTCCTTTGAGGATGCACAGAGCAGCTGTGACATTTTGAACAGCACCTTCCTCTCCTAAACATCAGCCTGGCAGGTCTGTTTACACACCTTGGTCCACATCGATTTCTTGGGCTGTTTCAGACCTGATATTGCTGAAAAACTTCAATTTTGAGGACCAAAGGACTCTGCTGATTTATTTGCAGCCGCTTTGAATGATTTTTTAATTAAGGAGTTGAGGCCTGATGGCTCTTCAGGGTTGAAAAACGTCCCTCCACGCTTGCAGGGTACTCCCAGCACATGGCCCTGGTCCTATAAATGTCATTTCACTGGAGGAATGACCTCAGCTGAGGACATTTGGAGTGACACCAGACAGGCCTGAGCACAGATGATGTCGGGGTGGGAAATATCTCCATGAAATCCAGGCTCAGAAGGAAACCCATCATCCCAGAAAACATCCCTGAACCTGCTTCCCTTACCATTTTCAAAGGTTTATTTAACATTTGTGTAATTTCTTTCACGTCCACTCAATTCCTGCAGGCACTGGAAATGTTGTGGCTCAGGGTTCGTGTTTTTCATTATTTCTGCTTTTCCCACTCCCTGCCTTTCCTCCTGCTCCACAGAGGCAATAAAAAGCCAAACTGCAGGACTGAAAAGGAAGCCAAGCTGCCTTGTTAAGGCTTTAGGATTCACTAAATATTCCCACAGTCCTACCTGGGCACTGGGAAGTGGAACGTGATCCAGGAAATATCTCGGATTTCTCTGGATGGGGAAAAAATACAAATCTAATGCCCTCTTGTGGCTCCTGACAGAGCGTGTGGCTGCTGAGTGGTGGCAGGGCTGGCTCAGCTTTGGGTTGTTTTGGGGTAGGAAAGGTAATTTTGGGGTTAAAAAAAAGGTAATTTTATTAAAGGCTTGTAAAATTGAGGAGAAAATCTGAAATCAACCCAGTGGTCCCCAACACCCCACCCCAGCCGTGACCTCCCACTGCCTGGGAGAAGTTATCTTCTGTTGGAGAAAGTGTCCTAAAATTAGAGAACCACAGTTCCTCCCTGCTTTTCTCTCAGTCCTTCTTCTTGGGAAGGGAAAATCTCTCATTCCAAAGAAATCCTGAGCTGATGGAGCCCCGTGAGCCTCTCGTCGTGCTCCAGGCTCAGCATCACTGCTGGGATGGCTCTTCAGAATTTATTTTTTTCCCCACAAGATATTTCGGCAGCGCCAACTTTTCTGTCAAAATAACGACTTCAGGATTATCTGCAGAGACGTTTTCAGTTGGAAGTTTTCCTCTGAACGCCAAAGACTGACGAAAAATTTAACTTTCAGCGATGAATTTCTTAAAATTTTTCAGCTTTTTGGCAGAGAGCCAGACTTATTTTCTGAGGGAAAAGTGTGAGCTGAGAGAGGGCAGAGTTCCTTCACACCCCGTGAGGGAGATGTGTGCAAAAATAACACACAAGAGTTGAGACTGCTCTGCAAACATCCCCCGGAGTGAGCATCCACAGGGATCCTCCCTGCTGGGATGAGCCTTTCCTGCCCCTTCAGACAAAGCCTTGGCCACAAGAAATGGGATTTATATGGACACGGCACAGAATCCCAGAGTGGTTTGGACTGGGAGGGACCTCAAAGCTCATCCCATTCCATGGGCAGGGCCACCTTCCATTATCCCAGGTGGCTCCAAGCCCTGTCCAACCCGACCTTGGCCACTTTGCAGCAGGAAAAATAGAAAATGTGACCTCCCAGCCTGAGGGGCTGCTGGAATTGCTGCAGGGGAAGGAGCGAGCAGAGATTTTGGCAGGGAGGCCTCACACATCTGCAGCCCCGGCGCTCTCTGCTCATTCCTCACTTTTTCCTTTCTCAGTGTCCACTTCGGGCAGAGAAATGGCTGAGAAAAGAAGGACCAGCAGCTTTTTTTTGGCTGCAGGCCTGCAGAGGATCTGCCTGGTGTCTGTGGGTGCTGGGGAGGGGATGCTTCCCAAGGTTTCTTTTATCCTGGATGGTGTTTGGGAGTGGGAGGCAAACACGGACAGCAGTGTCTGACAGCTGCTGGTGGGACTGAAGGCTCAGATGCCGTGACAAGGCTGCAGAGGGGAATTGGCAGCTCCTCCTCATGTTTTTGGGAGAATTTCCCTCCTTTATTTCAGGCTCTGCTCAAACCAGGGTGCTGCTTTCTGCCTCGAGAGCAGGAGGCTCCTTAGAGGGGCCTTTCTCCCTCTCAACTAAACACAGATCCACTAAAAAGCACGGCCCTGCTCCTTGCCAAGAGCTCCATTTCCACCACGATTTCAGCAACTCCATTTCCTGGGAATCTCTTTCCAGGAGCTCTGTGCTGCTCCTTCCTCCCTTCGCTGTGGGTGTTTGGGGTGAGCACTGAGACTCCTGGGCTGGGGATGAGGGGAATGGAACCACAAAATGGAACCACATCCAAGCTGGGCCTCCACACGGTGCTCCCTCCAGGCCCTGCCACTTTTATTGAGGCAAAAACAAAGCCTGGAGAGGACTGGGAGCATTTTCCCCTGGGTCTTTCCCACTGGGATGTGCATGTCCAGCTCCTGTTTCCATAACCCGGAGCGGATGAGTGTCAGGACGCTGTGAGAGCATCAGCCTGGTCCAACACCCAGCCAAGCTTTGGAGGGGTTGCCACACTTGGCACCAGTCAGGGCTCTTCAAGAGAGAGACAGGACGGTGCTGCAGGCAGGAGATGGGAATTTTTGCCAGTTGCTGCTGCTCGGACAACAAAAAAAGGTGGAAAAGCCTCAGTCCTCAGGGGTTTTTTTTGCATCCTGGACAATGTGAGCCACGCTGAGTTGCCTGCAGGGTGCTGCCTGCTGTCCCCCTGGCACTCTGGCTGCCTCCTTGCCCCTCTCAGGATGTTTGAGGGGGAAACACAGAGGGACATGCAGGAGAGGATGGAAGGATGGGGAAATGCAGGGAGAACAAGCCCTGGAGAGCTCAGAGTGGAGCAGAGCACTCCAGCAGGATCAGCAGCCTTCGGATCAGCAGTGGGACAGAGGAGTAAATTCAACACATATTTTCCATCCTCAGCTCTCCACGCTGCCCCCAACCTGATCCCCGTCAGATACACACAGGCAGCTGCCAAGGAACTTTTATGACTCACTGGAAAGGGAGCCTTGCACCAGAACGGGTTCGAATCCAGCTGTCTCCTCTCTGCTGTTGTTTAGGGAGGACATTTGTGCTTGCTGAGCTCACCTAGGAAAGGGCCAGCAGGCCTCTGGATTCAGGGAAAACTGGTCCTCAGCCCAGGCTGGGAAAGGGCTGTGTGTTCCTTAAAAAAAGGGAGAGATGGAGCTGGGCTGACAGGGAGCACAGCTCAGGATTTGGGGACGAGGGCAGCAGCTCTGCTCTGGGGGAGCCTCCCTTGATGCCTCAGGTTTTAACTTCTGTATTTTGTCAAATCCTGCAGTGCCCAGTGTAACTCTGCAGGTCCCTGGAGCTCGTTCAGTGCTGTTCTCTCATGCTCACACTGACATAACAAAGCCTCTCCAGCTCGCTCTCCAAGGACACCCAGACCCTCCTGGGCCCAACAACTGCAAACCTTCATCTTGGGGAGAGGGGGGCAAGCTTGGGGAAATCACATCATTAGCTAAAGTTTTAATTGGTGAATTTAGTTGATGTGCAAATAGACCAAACCTATAAAAGGATGAAGAACTCGTGACCTGTCATCCACCTTGGGATGCACTGAGGCAGGAGAGGCTCCAGACCCCCAGAGTGTGACCTCTGAAGGCCTTTCCAATCAATCCCTCCTTTATTCCCTTATTCCTGCCTGGTCTCTGTTTCTAGGGAGCCATTTAAGGCATCACCCTTTCCCTTCACCTTCACAAGCTTGAACAGAGCCATTCCCCACCCCCACTGCCCCCAAACCACCTGGGAAGTGGAAATCCTTGGATTTGGCAATTGTCCTTTCCAAGCCCTCCCCTCTCACAGAGGCTGAGGACATCAGACACACCCAAAAAAGGGGCTGGTGTTCAGCTGCAGGGCTGAGGGACACAGCCAAACCTCACCCAAGAAATCCCAGGTTAAAGGAGACCTCAAACCCCTCTGGGTCTCTCACAGCAGCCGGACTCTGCCTCTCTGGAGCAGCTGAAGGATTCTCACAGCCCAAATTATTTTGTTTCTTCCCCTACTGAGTCTCATCCCTGTCTTTAGGAACAGATCGACCCAAACCCTGAAGAGTGAGACTGAAAATCCCTTCCCAAATGGTTCCTGTTATTACAACTGCAGTGATCCATGCTATAGCCACGATCCACAAATTGCCTGCCTGTCCCCTGGTGTGCTTCAGGTACGTGAGACAAGGTGTGTGGCACAACCTCAGCTGGAACTGGGAAAAAGATGAGGGAAGGTGGTGAATATTTTGTGTTAGGAGTTCAGAGCCTGTCAAAAAAGGCTTTGGTAGCAAAATGCATCATTTCTGATTCCAGGCTGGTAGCAGAAAGCAGGAGATTTAGCTTTAAAACCATGACTTTAAAACAAAATAAACCAACAACCCTGCTCCTTGTGAGGGAGAAAAGCAGGGTTTGGGTGTCTCTGCATTGCTCAAAATGTGATTTTACAAAACTGGGCCTGGAGGAGCCCCAGGATCAGAAATCCCTGTCCCAGTCAGGGTTGATTTTTTGGGTAAACCCCTGATTTTAAACATTTTGTTTTCAGTATGTAACAGGCCACATTTTCTCTCAGTACCCTGACAATTTTCACTGAGTGGAATTGTGCTTTTCCCACTCATCTCTAAAATTCAGTCTCTGCAGCACAACTTTCACTTGGCTTTTCCAGGTCCTTTCTGAAGCCCTGCCACTCTCTTAGCTCATATTTTCCCCAAGTTTCAAATGAATACTATTTAAAAAAAGCTGAGACTGTTGTGCATTTAAATGATTCTGGGAAATGGATCATTAGGAAAAGTACCTGTGACACCAAAACCCTTCCTGGGAAATGCAGGATCCTGCTGCCTCCTCTGCACTTCCAGGGCAGGGATTTCCAGCATCCTGCAGAGTTCCTCATCCTCTGCTGCAAAAAAGGCTGCTGGAATCCCTGGGATGAGCTCCTGGAAAGGGCTGTGCCAGGGGGCTGATGTGCCAGGGTGGGCACCGCCTGAAGGTATGGATGAAAAGCTGCAGTGCTTGAGCCGATCTGGAGGGTTTGGACCGCCCAGGATCTACCCAGGGATAGGATTCCCTAATTTCTAGCACTCCTCTCATCCCTCCCTGGGGATGAGATGCTACACACAGCAGCAGCAGAGTGGTACCCAACCCATCACACGACCTAAGCCAGCTCAGTGGTACCAAGCCGAGCTCGGGGGTACCCCGGCCCTGCACAGCCTGGCTCGTGTGGGATTTTGGGGCCAGTGGTTGCCCCCACGGAGGGGCCAGCCCCGGGCCCACCGCCGGCATCACTAGGTGGTGCTCACGGCTGCCTTTTCCCGAGCTGCCGGAGCAGCGGAGCCGCGCCCGGGGATGCTCAGGGGGCTCCTGGGTGTCGCCGGAGCCTTGGGAGTGTTTGCCATCGATGACAACGATGAGGAAGATGTTTCCTGTCCCTCCGCTTGTCCCCGGGCGGTCAGAGGGGAGGGATGGGGTCGAGGCGCTGCAGGATGTGTCCCTGGGGTGTTCACGGAGCTCTGATGCTCCTTCCAAGGATCAGCTCCTCTCCCCAGACTCCTGCAGCTCCCTGGGGCTCCCACAGCCCTGAGTCAGCACCCACCACATCCTGCGGGACCAACCCACACAGGAGCAGCGCATTTTCACAAGGAATTGCTTCCCCATGACTAAACATCCACGGACAGGGGAAAAAAAAGAACGAACCATGACCATAAATGTAATCCAAACCCATCGGCGAGTCCCCAGCCCGGAGGAAAGGCTGGTGTGGGTGTGCTGGCATGAAGCAGATGCAGGGAGAGGGGCTGGGTGTGCTTGGTGCTCCCAAGCAGCTCCTTTGTGAGAACTCCACGTGTCCAGCTGGTGAGCTGGCTGGTGGGGATCTCTCTGGGGTGGCCTCTGAAGGGACAGCTTCTTGGCTTTATTCTTATAAATAATATAAATTTCTCAGCAGCTCGTCAGGGTGCAAGGAAGAGGAGCAGCTGACATGCAAAACTCGTGGGGAAGCTCCAAACCTGCTCTGGCTCCCAGCAAGTCCCCAAGTCCCCTTCCCTGGGCAGGCTGAGCACAGCAGAGCATGAGAGTGGCTGCCAGCCCACAACTCATTCAAAATCCACTCCCAGCCTGCAGCTGGGACCTTCATTTTGCTTCATCATCCCCTTTCTCCTCGGCTTTGAGGTTAGGAAAGCACCAGCACCATGCAAGATCTGGAGCTGCGGTGGGCAAGGCTGGGTGTTAGCCACCCTTGGAGTTTTGTTAATGGATGAATTGAGGAGCAAATGAAGCCACTGTAGGTAAAATTGTCACTGCACAGCCCTGTCACGGTCAGGAAAAAAAGCTCAGGCTACATCACCAACAAATTTCCTGCTGTGGGATCTGATTTGCCCTCGGTTATGGCAGGACTGGGCTGGGGTTGGGAGTGTTTGCAATTCCTCAATAAAAATGTTGAGTCTGGGCACTGCAGAGCAGAAAGAGAAGGAGTGGGAAGGGCAGAGAGCGCTGGCCATGGGGACACACTGGGAGGGGAAGGACACAGCTCTGGGAGAAATCTAAGGGAAAACCTAAGGAGGCAGAAGGGATGAGCCAGGATGAGTTAAGTACCCAGCTTTCGGCACTCTCACCCAGAACCAGAGCATTTCTGCAGGATTTGGGATGGTTTTGGGGAGTGCAATGCCCGTGGGATGTGGCATCCCAAGGGGTGCTCCGTGGGCACTGAGAGCTGCCTGACCTCCTGCTCTGCTCTGGGAATGCAGGGAGAGAGGGAAAAGGAGCTGGAGCAACACGGGCGAACCCAAATGTGTTTCCACTTAGCTGCTCCTCCGAGGCCAAATGATGTAACTCCCGCGAAGCCCTGCAAGATGTTGGCAGGAGGAGCCCAGTGACAACTCCAACTGTAAGTTCCTGAGCTAACGAGCACAAAAGTTGAATAAAAATAATAAAAAAATGAGGGTTTTTTTTTTTTTTTTTTTTGGCATAACACAGAGATCCTCCCCGGGACTGTTTTCTGAGCAGAGAAGAGCGCAGTGAAGGAAAATTTCCAGCTCCAAAGACTCCTCTCCTCTGGGTCTGACAGAACAAAGACAAGGGCTCACATCACCCATCAGGACAAGGTTTCAACCCAAAGGAGTTGGGTTTTCCTCCTCCTGAGGAGATGCTGAGGCACATCCCTGCTCCAGAGGAACCTCCCTGCCATCCCCTTGTCCAGCCTTTATGGAGTTAACCCAAATCATCCCTCCCGAGGCTGGGTTGTTCTTGTCTGTCTGTGCATGTGTGTTACCAGCAAGGAATGTTTTACTACAGCTCTCCACACAGCCACCAGCCTCCAAATGGACCATGTTACAGGAGAGCTAAATATTGTGTCAGGGACCATGTGTTTCTTGTAAGGCAGGCTTGAGCCACAACTGTGTAGGAAATTGTTTATCTCTCCCCCCTTCTCCCTCTCCCAGCCTTTATCCTCCCACGGATTGCGTGGATGGTCGGGGCGCTGGCGATGGGAATTTTCTGGGGATGCTGGCCGAGTCTTTTTTTTTACAGCTGGGACTGTAGGGAGGGCAACTGCAGGCCATGAAATGTCCCTTTCTGATGGTGGCATGCCCTTTTCTCCTCGTGGCATGTCCCTTTCTGCTGCTGGCATGCCCCTATCTGCAAATGGCATGTCCTTTCTGCTGCTGGCATGTCCCTTTCTCCTGGTGGCATGTCCCTTTCTGCTGGTGGCATGTCCCTTTCTCCTGGTGGCATGCCCCTTTCTGAAGGTGGCATGTCCTTTCTACTGGTGGCATCTCCCTTTCTCCTGGTGGCATGTCCTTTCTGCTGGTGGCATGTTCCTTTCTGCTGGTGGCCTCTCCTTCCTGCTTCTGGCATGTCCTTTTCTGCTGGTGGCATCTCCCTTTCTCCTGGTGGCATGTCCTTTCTGAAGGTAGCATGTCCCTTTCTGCTGGTGGCATGTCCTTTCTCCTGCTGGCATGCCCTTTTCTCCTGGTGGCATGTCCTTTCTCCCGGTGGCATGTCCCTTTCCCCTGGTGGCATCTCCCTTTCCCCCGGTGGCATGTCCCTTTCCCCTGGTGGCATGCCCCTTTCCCCCGGTGGCATGTCCCTTTCTGAAGGTAGCATCTCCCTTTCTCCTGGTGGCATGTCCCTTTCCCCTGGTGGCATGCTCCTTTCTCCTGGTGGCATGTCCCTTTCTGCCCAGTGACACACCCGCTCCCCAGGGA
>VZRF01006107.1:23483-63388 GCA_013396875.1 Vireo altiloquus
TTTTTTTTGGCATAACACAGAGATCCTCCCCGGGACTGTTTTCTGAGCAGAGAAGAGCGCAGTGAAGGAAAATTTCCAGCTCCAAAGACTCCTCTCCTCTGGGTCTGACAGAACAAAGACAAGGGCTCACATCACCCATCAGGACAAGGTTTCAACCCAAAGGAGTTGGGTTTTCCTCCTCCTGAGGAGATGCTGAGGCACATCCCTGCTCCAGAGGAACCTCCCTGCCATCCCCTTGTCCAGCCTTTATGGAGTTAACCCAAATCATCCCTCCCGAGGCTGGGTTGTTCTTGTCTGTCTGTGCATGTGTGTTACCAGCAAGGAATGTTTTACTACAGCTCTCCACACAGCCACCAGCCTCCAAATGGACCATGTTACAGGAGAGCTAAATATTGTGTCAGGGACCATGTGTTTCTTGTAAGGCAGGCTTGAGCCACAACTGTGTAGGAAATTGTTTATCTCTCCCCCCTTCTCCCTCTCCCAGCCTTTATCCTCCCACGGATTGCGTGGATGGTCGGGGCGCTGGCGATGGGAATTTTCTGGGGATGCTGGCCGAGTCTTTTTTTTTACAGCTGGGACTGTAGGGAGGGCAACTGCAGGCCATGAAATGTCCCTTTCTGATGGTGGCATGCCCTTTTCTCCTCGTGGCATGTCCCTTTCTGCTGCTGGCATGCCCCTATCTGCAAATGGCATGTCCTTTCTGCTGCTGGCATGTCCCTTTCTCCTGGTGGCATGTCCCTTNGCTGATGGCCTGTCCCTCCTGCTTGTGGCATATTCCTTTCTGCTGGTGGCATGTCCCTTTCTGCTGGTGGCATGTCCTTTCTCCTGCTGGCATGCCCTTTTCTCCTGGTGGCATGTCCTTTCTGCTGGTGGCATGTTCCTTTCTGCTGGTGGCCTCTCCTTCCTGCTTCTGGCATGTCCTTTTCTGCTGGTGGCATCTCCCTTTCTCCTGGTGGCATGCCCTTTTCTCCTGATGGCATGCCCTTTCTGCTGGTGGCATGTCCCTTTCTCCTGGTGGCATGCCCCTTTCCCCCGGTGGCATGTCCCTTTCTCCTGGTGGCATGCCCCTTTCTGAAGGTGGCATGCCCTTTTCTCCTGGTGGCATGTCCCTTTCTCCTGGTGGCATGTCCTTTCTCCTGGTGGCATGTCCCTTTCTCCTGGTGGCATCTCCCTTTCTCCTGGTGGCATGTCCCTTTCAGCCCAGTGACACACCCACTCCCCAGGGACACAGGTGGCCCTGTCCCCGTGTTTGGGTGCCAGGAGGGACTCTGGGCATGGCCAGCACTCCTGGTGAGGGCCAGCTCAGCACCACAGCTGCCTGGGGAACCTTTATTAGGGGGTTTGGATGGTTTCCCTGCTCTAGGTGTGCCCAGGGAAATTTGGCGACGGAGAAATGTTGCCAACGCCGGGATCACCGTGGAGATGAAGCTCCTCTGCTTTGCTGGAGATCTCCATGTCTGCAGGGAGGGCTACAGAGCCAGAGAGTTGATGGAGAAGTAGAGCAAAGTGTCTGAAAATTCATTTATTGCTGCTGCAGCCAACAGGGAGCAGAGCAGGAGCTGCTGCCCGTGCCATGGTGGGGCATGGATGTCACCCTGAGCTTGCACTTCCACTCCTGCCACAAAACCCAGCAGAGGCACCACAGCAAAACCCTTTTAGCCTTCCCAGAGGCAGAGTCAGCAGATTTGGGATTTATTTGCTCCCTGCACTGCTCTGCCAGAGGGACGTGAGGGGAAATCTGAGCCCCTGGTGCCTTCTCTCCTTATCCTTATCTGTCCATCTCGCCGCCATCCCCCAATGCAAAAAGGCACTTTTCCTTTTTACTGTCTCTGCTCTCTCCTGGCCACGGCTCTGTACAAAAGCAGAATTGTACATAAACATCTGATTTCTTTTACTTTGCCTCAGTAATAGCTTGTAGCAACCCTTTCCAACATCTATTAATGCTGTGCTGTGTATTAGATCCAGACTGCAGAGCCCCAAATGTGACTGTCTTCCAATAAAGTGGGGGAAGATCAAACATTTGCTCCCTGGTCATTTTTAGATACAGGAAAATCTGCAGCTCTGTAAATTTAGTAAAGGCTCTTGCTTTTAAACACCTTTAGACTTTTTTTCTCGGTGAGATATTGGAGATGAGGCCCAGCTGGAGGAGGATGATGATCCCTAAATTTCAGTATCCCGAATTTCAGGCAGCTGAACCCAGCAGAGCAGTGCTGCTCCCACTGCCTGTTCTCTGGGGCTATAGGAGAGCAGAGTTCCTGTAGGGGGAAAAGGAGCACAGAGAGGTGACCTGACTGATCCCAAATCATCCAGGAGGGAGGGAGAAGCCACCAGAGCTTGAAGGTGGTCGATCCCTGCAGCAATCCCAGGACCTGGGGTGGGTTTCTGATGGAAATGATGCTGAGATGTCTTTGCAGGGAGATTTCCAGAGCTGCAGTTGCTTCCTCAACCACCACGGCTTGCATTTGACTCAATCTTTGGATCAGGAGGGGTTTAACTCCTAAAAAAATGAAGGATTTTCCAGACATGTGCTTTTTCCCCTCTGAATTTTGACTGTAAACAGATTTTTGGGGCGCTTTTCACTGATTGTGGCTTGCCCTGACCCCCCTACAGAGGCAAAAGCAAACCCAGCCAAAATACAGCTGAAAATAAAAGCCAGATCTAACTCCCAACATAAGACTGATAACTTTTGAAGAATTCTGCTTTGGCAGAGCTGCAGGGCACCAGGCAAGAACAGCACCATCCTGGGGCAAAGGCAGAGCAAGGCAAAGGGCAGCACTTCCACTGGGAAATTGCTTTTCTCTGCCCAAACTCAAAAATCCACCGCAGTTCTAATGACATAAAGGCATGGTCACCCTGCCTGCCTCTCTGGGAATGGGAAAAACAGCCATGGTTCAAACTTCCAGCTGGTTATAAACCCTGGGAAGTGCCCTCTGCCCTTCCTTGTTAGGGCACCATAACGGTACAGCCCCAGATTTTTAAAGTATCAGGGTTTTTTTTGCATAAATTAACCATAAATCTGCACCCTCAGCTGTTTTCTTCTCGTGGAGCATGACATGCACAGATCAGTGGCTGGTGTGAGATGGCAGTGACAGCTCTGGACATCCCAGTGCTCCCTCAGAGTGATCCAACAGATGATCCTTAATGAGAAAAGGACACTGAAGAGCTTGGCTCGGAGAGAAAAACTGTCTGGGAAGGTCTGCTGGGGCTGTCTCGAGGTGTTCAGGCTCTGTAGGGCTGCTGAAAGCCATCAGATCGTTTTTCCTCTCCAGCAGAAGCAGCAGTTTGGGGATTTCCCTGGCTCTGCTTTGCTTCTTGCTGCTGTCACTGGTCTAAACTGGGCCGGGGGAAGGAAAGTGGCTCCTGATGTTTGGGATTGTTAAAAAGCCTGACCTCAATCACGGGCTGGACCAGCCCTTCTGATGGCAACCTGCTTTACCACCAAATTTATTGGGCTGCAGCTGGGAATCTTCCCCTTTTATCCTTTAAACAGCTTCAGGGAAAGGAAAGGAAAGTTCCAGGAAAGTTCCAGGAAAGTTCCAGGAAAGGAAAGTTCCAGGAAAGTTCCAGGAAAGTTCCAGGAAAGTTCCAGGAAAGGAAAGTTCCAGGAAAGGAAAGTTCCAGGAAAGTTCCAGGAAAGTTCCAGGAAAGGAAAGGAAAGGAAAGGAAAGGAAAGGAAAGGAAAGGAAAGGAAAGGAAAGGAAAGGAAAGGAAAGGAAAGGAAAGGAAAGGAAAGGAAAGGACACAAATCTTGGAGCTGAGCAGCAGCAGGGAGCCCTGTGTCTTCACACTGCATCTCCTCAGCGGCTTCAGAAGCAGAGCAGCTCATTTTTAACACCCTACACAGCTCTTCAGCAATGATTAAAGCCCCTTAAATGTGCACCTTTTTCATCGCAGGCCCTGCTGCTGACAGGATGCCAAGTACAACAAACCCCACCAAAAACACCATCCCCATGATGGATTTAATTGTCCTTCTCTCGTTTTCTGAGCGAGAAGAGATGGAGGAGGACTAAAACCTGGAGAAAAATGCCCATCCTAGTGCAGAAATAACCCCCTAAAAGCAAAGTGAGGCCATAGAGGAGCCAGTCTGCAGCAAGGGGCACCAAAAGGAGCGTGGGGAAATAATGCCCTAAAATCCTTGTGAGCCCATTCATCACCCTGGCTGCAGTGATCATCTCAGCAATAAATTCCCTTATCATCTGATTGCAATCTGACAGGAATGCCCTGCCTGTTATTTCAGAGGGAGATGGGCTGGAACTGCTGGGTAATTGGTAGGAAAAATTGCTGGTTCTAGCAAAGATCTGATACCATCGGAGGAGTTACACCACGAGAGAAGGGGATTAGAGGGATCTGATTACCACAAGGGGTTTGTTCATCCAGAATAAATGTGTTCACTTCTCAGAGCCTTCCCCTCACACCCTGATTCCCCTTCAGTGGCATCCTAACATCAGAACTAACATGGTTTTTTTTTTCCCAGTCACTCGTGCAGGAAGAGCAGCGAAGGAGCTGCTGTCAGTGCACAGCTGTCTGTAAAAATGATTAAAAACTTCTCATCAAACTCCCATTAATTTATGCATTTATTTCTAAGTTGTCTCAGCAAAGACAACTCTAATTTCCTAATCATTCACATTACTCCCAGTGCTTCTGCAAACACCTCCGCTCTGCAAATTTTTTTGCAGCCAAACATTGCCTGACTCAGGTTTTGTTTCCGTTCCTCTGCTGGAGAGACACAATCGGTTTATTAACATTTTTCTTTGCACCTGCAGGTCAACTTCCAGCCTGCTGGACCCAAATAATTGAGGCCAGGTTTGCAGGGGGAGCCTGCAGCCTTAACCAAAAATAGGACAACTGGAGTTCTCTGGAGAGTGTTGGGGCAGAGCCAGCAGCAAATCCAGAGGTAAGATGCTGGCTTTGCTGCAGCAAACAATCCCTGAGCCCTGACTCGATGGCTCTCTGCCTTTCTCAACGGCCTCCTGCTTTTTCCCTCCACTTCCCAGCTTGCAGGACACAGAACATCTTTTTTTTTTTGATGAGCATTCCTGCTTTTTAAATGAGCTCCCTGGAGGATTCTGCAGAACAAAGCTGCAAGGCAGGGCTGCAGGAGGGCTGAGGCTGCAGCAGGAGCAGCCACACAGATTCCCAAGAACTCATCTGCATTCCCTGCACGGCTCTGCCTGGAACTCCCCAGCGCGTCCTTCACCTTTCTGGGAAGGCACAACTGGTGAGGGTGGTGGGGAAATTGCTTCACTGGAGCCAAAAGGGGGTTTTGCAATCAGTTTTAGTGGAGCCAAGGCTGCTCTTAACCCTGTGTGTTCCACCTCTGCAGACCACCCTGTGGGCTGCCAGCACTTCAGGAGTGATGGAGGGAAAAAAAATGATTCCTTTCCCATGCAGATTCTCCCTGGGTGGTAGGGATGGTCCCAAAGCCTCCCTCTTCAGGAGGCTTTCTCTGCAAGTATCTGACAAAATTCACCTTCCAGGCTCTGCTTGTGAGCCCTGGAATGTGCCATGCTGGGTGTGAGTGCAGGATGTTCATCCTCTGTTCCTCGGGAACAATCTTCTCCCTGCCCATGGCATCACCAACAGGTGCCAGGATTCGGTGACAAAACACACAGCAGCAAAATCCCTCCAAACCAAGAAGATTATCGAGGGAGAAAATCTGACTGGAGCTTTCCTCAATATTCTGTAACACAGAGCTTTGGCATCAGGCTCTGAGCAGGGACAGAGCGTCAGAGCCCGAAACAGGGAGCAGAGCTTGGAGGGAAGGATGGAAAATCTGAGCTCTGCATTAGGAGCATCTGAGACAGGAGGCTGCAACAGCTGCCCTGGCGCTGAACCGTCCCCTCCGATGGCTTTAGCAGCGCCTGGGACACGATTCCCACATCCCTGGTGCTGATTCCCAAATTCCTGGTGCTGATTCCCACAACCTTGGGACACAATTCCCACATCCCTGGTGCTGATTCCCAAATCCCTGGTGCTGATTCCCACATCCCTGGTTCCGATTCCCACATCTCTGGTGCCGATTCCCAAATCCCTGGTGCNGGATACAATGCCCAAATCCCTGGTGCTGATTCCCACATCCCTGGTTCCGATTCCCACATCTCTGGTGCCGATTCCCAAATCCCTGGTGCCAATTCCCACATCCCTGGTGCCAATTCCCAAATCCCTGGGACACGATTCCCACATCCCTGGGACACGATTCCCAAATCCCTGGTGCTGATTCCCACATCCCTGGTGCCCGGAGAGGGAGGAGAGGGCACAGGTAACGAGCTGCGGCCTGCAGGGCTGGAACCTGNGATTCCCACATCCCTGGACATGATTCCCATATCCCTGGTGCCCGAAGAGGGAGGGGAGGGCACAGGTCACAAGCTGCGGCCTGCAGGGCTGGAACCTGGAGCTTGGATTCCTTCCTTCCAGCCATGGAAAAGCTGCTCGCTGCCCCGGCAGGGATGGAGCCTGAACATCCTGGAGCTGCTCTGCTTTTCGTGGAAGGCTTTCCACACAAAAAAAAGCATCTCCAGAATGAATTAAACTCCTCCATGGTGGCCACGTTCCCTCACGCTCCTGACGCTCTTCGCTTCACTCACCAATAAGGAGGCCAAGATATTTTGTGGAGGGTGTTTTGAAAACACTCAAATTGATTGAATTCCTAGCCAGGGCCCTCGCTGGACACGTCTCCAGGATGGTGTTCAACCCCTGGTTGCCTTGGGCACACAGGGATGGTGTCTGGTTCCCTCTTGCTTGCAGCCTGTGCCTGGGGATGGGATATTTTCTGCTGGTCTTTGAGGCCGTCACGAGAATGAAAACATCTGTGACAGCCTGGCCCAAGCTTCAGTTTCTCCTCGTTGAAAAGCACTTTTTTCACTGCAGACAAACCCGAGATGAACACGCTGCAAAGAGGCCCAAGAGCTCATAAATTAAACCCGGAATGATTGCAATATCCCTGCAAGAAGGGTTTCCTTATCTTGATTTCCCCCCTTTCGCTCTCTCTTTCTCCCCTCCTCCTTGGATTAATCACTCCCAGACCAGGAACCTTCAAACAGATTTGTTTGGAGATTTGGCTGGAGCTCGTGGTGGCTGAAGCCTTCTTGCTTTCCGTACAAAAAGCAGAGCCTGTTTGGAGAGGAGGGAGAGCACTAAAATCCCAACCCAAACACCACACTGCAGACAAGATGAGAAGTAGAAAGGTTCCTAAACCATCTCTGGCTCCTGCACATCTCCAACAGATCCTCTTCCCAGAGGGAATAGTGGTGGAAATTGGGGATTTAATGTCAATCTCAGCTGGGAATTTCAATGGAAAACACCCCTAAAAAGGACCAGAGCCCCATCCCGAGGTGCTGTCCCACTAACCAGGGGCAGGGATGGTGCCTGGGCAGGAAATTCTCAGTTTTATGATTTTTTGACTCACCCTGGTTGTGAACATCACACGAGTCAAGCTTTGGCTCATATGGACATCAGGACACAGAGAGATGTTCTCCTCCTGAACCCTTCTCTCCACCTCTCTGTCCCAACCTGCAAACACTCCAAGGGGGATGACAAAGCAAAAGAGATGCTGTAGCAAAAAAACCCAACCCAGAAATGAGATTTACAGATGTTTTTCTGGGAAAAATACCCAGTTTTCCCTGTTAGGAAATGAAGGTGTTGGAAACCAGCTGGTAAAAGTGATTTGCCATGGGACTGTCACCTGTAGTGGGTGGTCAGAACTCCTCAACCTTCCCAAAAGGGAAGGTTGCTGTGGATATTTGATTTGTGGAGGAGCAAATCCTGGTCGGGGAAGCGACTGAGCCTTCCCTGAATCCAGCAGTGAGAGAGGAAAGTTGGTGGAATGCAGAATTACCCTCAGCTTGTTCCTGAGGAGGTTGGGAGCAGGGTGATAAATGAGTTTCAGGAAGCCTGGGGGTTCAGCCTGGCTGAGGGAAAAGCTGCTGGTGTCCATCCCAACACCGCAAAGCCGATTTTCCACTTGCACACCCGACGACAAATCAGCCCTAAATGTACTTCTGCCGTGGTGCCAAGTTTTCCTTTGGATGTCATCCCACAGGCACACGCTCCTTGGACCGCAGGTGATTGGGTTTGATGAAGGAACCTCCAAGAGAGGAGCTTTGGTGGATGTCAGGGGGAGATATGTTGGATTAGACACCCCAAATGGATGCCAGCAGAGACTCCGACCCAGCCAGTGGGAATCCTCTGCCTGCAAAGCTCCTTGAGTCTGGAAAAACCACGTTGGAAATCTCTTAAGAGGTTTTTGATTAATGCAAATTGATTTTTTTCCTTTTTTTTTTTTTTTGCAGCAGAGTAAAGCTTTGGTTTCTATCCACCTCCCCTTGAGGCTTGTTGAGTCTGAGGTTTCCTTGCTGAAACAAGCACAGCTTTTCTTTTAGATAGGACAAGAAGCATCCCACTCCTGTATTCCCAAAGATTTCCAGCCACCAAAACACAACCAAAGCCATGAGAACCAGTCAGGCACTCCAGGCTTCTGAGGGCGGCAGGAAAAGAAAAACTGGGGCAAAAGTTGAACCAGGATTTAATTTTATCTGGATTGATTCATCTGTCTCTAATTAGTGACAGCTTCCCAGGGCATGACGTAAGAATGTGCAGAGGTTTTTAAGGAATAACTCTGGGCTAAGATAAAGTGTAGCTGTTCTCAGAGAGCTCTTTTTTACGCCAGCAGAGATTTGGGCAGTCAAAGATGAAAAATAGATGAGATTCCACAATCACACATGTTGGAGACTGAAATCTTTTAGAGTAAGGATCCTGCCTTCTTGCCAATTTATTGTGGAAAAACCACTAATTTTTCCCTATCTCCCGGTTTAATATCTGTATTTATTTCTACTCCTAAAACTGCACAATTTGTGGTGCTGTGCAGAGGGCTGGCGTACAAAAGCTCTCTGTGATTGTTCTGGAAGTTCCAAAACCAGCTGGAAAGGAGTGGTGATGTTTAACGGCGCTTCAACAAAATAAATGAAGCAGTTAGCTAAATTAAAAATCTCTATTTTCTGGTTTTTCATGGCAACAACATGAAACTGGGCCAGAGGCTGATCTCGCTCACCTCATGCTGCACCATCCTCCCCCTCTTCCCTATGATTCCTGAGCTCCCAGTCACACCTCCAAGTCCAATTCCATGTATTCCACCTCAGTTCTCTGCGCTCACACCCTTGGAATATTTCCAGGCTGCTTTTCTGCCCACTCCTCCACCTCCCCGAGCCAAGCTGCAGATCCCAAGCTCTAATTCCTCCCCATAAACTCATCCCTCTGCTGTCCTGACCACGTTCTGCTATTTCCCATGAGCCGTGCAACACGGGAGTTCCTTCTCCTCTTTCTGACACCCATAAAAACCCTCAGAATCTTTCCCCAGAGATGGGAAAAATCAGGTTTTTGGTCTCCTTTGGGGCTCTCAGGGATGCTGTGCACGGCCCTGGCCCAGCGGCGAAGGACCAGGCCGGGACACGTTGAGCAGATGGCGGTTCTGGCCTGCGGCTGAGGCCCGAGTTGCTGTGCTCAAATCCCATCTTTGATACACTTCCAGCTTTTATCAGATGGTTCCACTCAAGGTTTGGCACCGCTGATGTGAGGGGAAGGCCAGGAGAGCACTCAAACAGCGAGAGCAGCTCAAGAGCCTGGCGCAGGAGAAGGGCTCTGTCCCCAAGGTGCTGTCACCCCACAGATGTGGGGACTTCCCTGACTGCTCCAGCTGTTGCAAAACTTCAATATTTACCCCTCTGTGCAAAAAAAACCACTCCAAAACCTCAGTTCTTACACAGCCTCCGCTCCCCCTTGCCACATCACGCTGTAAGCAGCCTACCCAGGCGATGTAAATCAAAGTTTCTGGGAGGATTGAGAGCATGTGAGCGTTTTCTGGGAGTTAAAAGCTTTCCTTCTCTGGGTTTTGGCTTTGGATGACCCCTGCTCCTAATGCACTCCTCACTTCATTCACCCCTGCCAGTGCCAATGCTCTTATTTATGACTTCAGTAATGGCTTTCTATCAACAGGCCCTGAAAAGCTGCTCCTTCCACAGAACATTCCTCCAAGTAAATCCTGCCTGGGGAGTATTCCCAGTCCGAGCTCAGTCCGGGGCAGAGGAGAGGACTTTCAAAGGACTCCCTGAGTTCAGCTGGCTCAGACCCTCAGTGAACACACATCCACACCCACCAAGCTCTAATAAAGAGCCTCGTGGAGGCTCACGGCGACGTTACAAACGCAGGAGCCAATTCTGCAAAAAGCAGGGAATTGATTACGGACATCAGGACACAGAGAAATGAACCCTGAACCCTTCTCTCCACCTCTCTGTCCCAACCTGCAAACACTCCAAGGGGGATGACAAAGTAAAAGAGATGTTGTAGCAAAAAAACCCAACCCAGAAATGAGATTTACAGATGTTTTTCTGGGAAAAATACCCAGTTTTCCCTGTTAGGAAATGAAGGTGTTGGAAACCAGCTGGTAAAAGTGATTTGCCATGGGACTGTCACCTGTACTGGGTGGTCAGTGGGTTAATTTAAAAAAATTAAGAATTGGAGACCCAAAACGGTGAGGTACCTGTCTACAAAATGAAGGAGCTGTGCTGGGTGCTCAGCCAGCTTTGGGGTATGGCCAGAGGCACACATGTAGGACTGGGGAGACACATTTTATACCCCTGGATGTGGCTCCTCCTTGGACCTCATCCCTTTAGTCTGTTCTGATGAGGGTCTTAGTCTGTACCCAGGGATTGTCTGTTTGGGTTAGGATGGTCCTTTACCCCTTGCTCCCCTTATGCTGATGTTGCCTTTCCTCAGTCTTAAAATTAAAACATGGTTTATGGGGAAAAAGGGGTTTTTACCTCGGTGTTTATTTCAGGATCCTTGGTCCAGGTGGGATGCCTCAAAATGCACACACAGCCCCCACACACCAAAATGCACATAATTATATGCCTTGCTAATTAGCATATTTATCAAAGATTTCCCAATGAGAAGCTCAAGTGAACTTTCTGTTCTGAGGAACTTTTTTCCTGGATGGGTTTATCTTAGTTTACAAAAATGTGTTCTGGAGAGGCCCTTGGTGTCTGGGGCTCCCAGGATGTTTGCTCTCCTGGTTTAACGGTGCCGTGGGGCTGAGCTGAGTTATCAGCCTTGGGAAGTCACAGTGTGTGGGCTAAAAGCACTGAGAATACATCAAACTATATAAAAGGGTATATAGGAGGGGTATAAAAGAGAAAGCAAAAAATCATTCTGGCATCACTAATGGTGGTTGGCACTCAAACCACTCCTCTTTTAAAGTCCAGAAGCCTCTATAACAAACCTTTGGCAATACAATCCAACACATTTGTTGGGGCAGCCACGACACACACAGACTATGTCTCCGACAAAGTGCAAAAAGCCTTTATTAAACAAAGCAGCTTCTTTTCATGNTGGTGGTTGGCACTCAAACCACTCCTCTTTTAAAGTCCAGAAGCCTCTATAACAAATCTTCAGCAATACAATCCAACACATTTGTTGGGGCAGCCACGACACACACAGACTATGTCTCCGACAAAGTGCAAAAAGCCTTTATTAAACAAAGCAGCTTCTTTTCATGCACTTTTGGATGTTATCATTTGTGTTACATAATTATTGGCTACTAAATTACTGCAGTAGATTCACTGGCTGTTGTTAACTACAATACACTGCCATTGGTCACCTATAACATAAGCATTCAGGCATTCAGAAAAATACCAGGTGCAGATATGTTGCTGTTTTTCTCCTTCTATTGTTCAAATTTCCTGCTTCTGTTGATACTACATTTACATGGGTAAAAACTAATTGTTTTTCTTCTTCTGGGCTCTTCTCATGGTCCTTCTCCAGCCGGAGTAACAGGCCTAAGCCATGGTTTTACAAAGGCAACAAGGCTTTCATTTTATAAGGTTTTACCTACATGCAATACACATTAGCTTCCATTACATTAAAACTCATTTCCCCAATTAATGCCCTCTTATGCAGTAACCCATTAACCTTGTAACAAACTAAGAAACCTCTTGATAAGAAAGCCAACTCTCAACATCTGTTTATAACAGGGAGGAATCCAAACCTCTCCCAAAGTCTTTCAGAGGCTCCATGGTTGTTTTGCCATCCTTTTGCTGCATGTGGACCACAAGGTTTTACCTCTCAGACCCACAAAGATGACTGAAAATTCTTCTACAGCACCGAGCCCGGGCTCTTTTTTTCTGCCTTAACTTAAAAGCCAGAAAAATATCCAGAAATGCCCTGGATCAATCCCACACAGAGGAACCTTCTGGGTCCCATGGAAGAGCCTGTGCTTTCAGCCTTGGCAGTTTGTTCTTCCTCCTCTTGGGAGGCAGCATGGACATGTTTTCCATTTGCAATATCCCAGGGGTCTTGCAGCTCACGCCGAGCCCTCAGAAGTAAACAAGCCACTTTTCCCAGCAGCAATCCCAGCTACAATTAAAAAAATGTTGGGTTTTTTTCACCGTACCCAGACTGACACTTGGTTCAAGCCACAGGAAAGCAGAGACAGAGGGTCCACGCCAGGGCAGACCCAACAAAAACATAAATAAGAACATCTTTAGCTCAGTTCTGCTCCATCTCCCTCATCTGTTCCACAGGCCAAGCACAGCCCTTTATTGGTGTCATTTACTCAGCTGTCAGGTGAGGTTTTTTATCCTAAAGCTCGGCAGTGGGGAAACAGGAACCTGCAATGAACTCGCCTCAGATTGAAACAGATATTTCAGGAGAATAAACCAGTGGCTGGACTGAATAAACACAGCAGGCACTGCAAGAATGTGCATTTGGCATAAGATCTGGTGGGTGAGCTCAGGGAATGGGAGACTTGGTGCTGGAGTCATAAATCTGGGCTGGCAAGGGGATGGAGCTGAGCTCTGCACCTTGCTGGGAGGGACTGGAGGAGGTTTGGTGTTCCAGGGGCTGCTGGCATGGACAGGGAGCTCCTTCCCCACCACAGCCCCTGGGCAGTGGGGACTTTCTCCATCGCTCAGGGGAGCCTCTGCCAGAGGGTCCTGGGAGATCCTGGATGCTCCTGAGGAGCTGAGTGGGTGCTGCTGAGCCCTGATTGACAAAAATCCCCAAGGACAAAGCTCAAAGTCTTTGGGCCAACGATATTTGCCCCAGCTGGGACAGCCCCAGCTGCTGCTGAGGGCCAAGGCAGGGATGAGACTCAGCGAGGCTGCCTCAGCTCTCGGTGTGTTTGAAACCACAGCGTCCTCATATGACCCCGACTCAGCTCTCCTTTCCCTCTGACACGCAAGGATGGAGAAAGGGTGGATCCAACTCTTGGCTGCTGATCTCCTCCAGCAGCCTGGATGATCCGAGGGACAAGTCAGAGCCCGCTGGCTCCGGATGGCAGCTGCCGGAGGTGTGAATTCCCCTGGGCTGGGCATGGGGCACCCAACAATTTCCTGCCCCCTCCCAGGGCACAGTGGAGGTGCTGACAGCCCCAGGGAAGCTCCAGCCCTGTGCAGAGCAGAGCCAAACCTTCCCCAGCAGCGAAATCCCATCTAATTCTGTCGGGCTGCCCTGACACGGGAGGGGTTGTTGTCGCTGCACAACATAAAAAAATCGGTTTGGTTGTTTCTTAAAGAAAATTGCACTGATTAAAGCCAGGCTTTCAGAAAAGTGGGTATCACTGGAGGCCTTGACACCATCCAGCCTTGGCACCATCCAACCTGGGATGGAGGAACTTCTAATGGGAGTGTCCCTGCTCCTGGCCAGGCTTTGGAACGAGAGGAGATTTAGGGTCCCTCCCAACCCAAACCAATCTGAGATCCTGTGACCCGTGAGCTCTGCTCAGCCAGCCCTGGCAGGTGAGAGCCTTGGGAAGGTTTGGACATGAGTTCCTCCACCTGCAGCCCCCATGGCTGGGGAAGGCAGATCCCATTCCCTGGGGAGAGGCTGATTCCAGGCAAACACTCCCCGGGGAGCTGCAGGGTGGATGGAGCAGTGACCCACGGGGTGAGAGCTGAGCCCAGCAAGTCAGGCTGTGCTGAGGAATCCCAGATGTTTCATATTCCCACTGCCTGCTCCAAGGAAAAGGAGAGAGGAGCTGCACAGAGCACAGCAATATTTTTTTCAATCCATTCCATATGTTTCCTCCATAAGTCAAGATTAAGCAGCGGTGCTGGTCGGAATTGGAATCAGCCAGAGGCTGCTCCAGGGCTCTGCAGGAAGAATAAGCCCAGCACAGGCCCTGACCTGACTCCAGAATCCATTTCCGAGGGGACAAGTGGAATTGTCACCACTCCTGCCAGTGCTGTTGCCTTTGCAAGTAGGGCAGCTCAGCCCTGGCCTCACCTGTGTGCTGGGAAATCCTGAATTTTGGCTGCTGGGAGGATTCGTGTTGTATTCATGCCTGAGGTGGCATTCCCAGGAAAATCTCAATGTCCTTCAGATCCCTCAGCCCCAGCTGGTTGTGTGAACATGAAGGTGGCACAAAGCTCCCAGCTCTGCTGCCTTTTGAGCCTTCAATTATCACCAGCACACACAAAATGCCTTTAATTTAAATAAAAAATTAAACCCCATATTTTTTTTCTGATTTTTTTCCTGGTTTTCTCACTCATTTCAGCCGTCCCCACTCAGGTTGCTCAGCTCCAGCCACTGCAAAAGCCATCACTGAGGATGGAAGCTCCTCAGGGAGGAGGAAAACCCAGGAACCAGGAGGGAAAGGAATTTCCAACCCTCCTGAAGGACACACTTGGGAGAATTGTGCCAGCCAAGTGTGCCCAGAAGTTCCCAGTAATTGCCAAGGAAATCTTTCCACATGTGGGGGATTTTTTAGGCTAAAGTCTAATTACAGCTAATTGCTGTTAGATTTTGGTCTTGTTTCTACAGCCATTAAAGGGATTGTTGAAATGTCTCTGCTAAAAGATTTTCTTCTTTTTTTCTTCCTTCTCATCTTTTTCTTAAATCATCCTGGGGAAAAAAAAAGTAGAAGGGATTGTGTTGCAACACTGGGAGTTCATGAATGGCCATTAGCTCTCCAACCATCCTACAACAAAGAGCCATGGGAAGTCTGATGTTTTCCCAGTGCTGGGATCTGACAGCCTTTGGATTTTGCAGAACTGAGGAGAATTCTGCTGTTTGTTAATGAAACCCTTCTGGGCGAGAGGCTCCATTCCTGGGGGGAGATGTTGGAGAGGTTTGCAAATGCATCAGAAGGTGCCCTGGTTTGGGGAGAGAAATAAATCACATTTTTTGCCTGTTTCCCATGGTTTTGATGAACAGGGTACATAAAGAGCCCTGGTTTTGGAGTTTCTCGTTATTTTCCTCTCCCTGACCCACATTAATTTTATATTTTGCCCATCTTGTAGAGCCAGCAGAGAGAGAACTGATGCTGGCAGGGCACTGGTGAGTCCAGGGATGCACCAGGAGCTTCCCTTGGCACGGCTGGTACCAGAATCATCACTGGTTCTTTTTTCTCAGCCCTGTTTTTCAGCACAGCTGTCCCAGGAGAGAATTAAACATCCTGTGTGCTCCAAATCTGGCAAGTTCTCATGTTTTGATGGCCTGCAGCGAGGCCAAAACCCTCCCTTATCAGTTCTTCAAAATCTATACACACACCTTCAAGCCATCCCTCACTATGGTTTTTCCAGGGTTTATTTTTCTATCAGAAAATTGACTTTATGTTGAGGTGTTGAGCAGGTTTTGGGAGAAGGAGAAGAAAAGAGTCACATTTTCCTGTCCTGGGAGATTCCTTCATGCCCCTGTTTCATTTGGAATGAAAAGATAGAGCTGGGATTGATGCTGAAAAGTGAAAACATTTTTTCACTCTGTCCACAGAAATGCTTTGGGGTTATTCGGCACTTGGCAAATAAAAATCACACCAAAAAAATCATTACAAAAACCATTTTTTCCTGAGCTCTGCTAATTCAGCATCATTTTCCCAGGAGCTTCTCCCTTCCCATGGGATTTTTTTGGGGGGCTGTAGCCCTTGGCAGAAGCTCCTGGAGATCAGGTGGGTGGAAGAAGCAGTGGAAGAAGGGCTGGGGAGGAGCTTTTATGGCTGCTTTAAACACATTTTGGAAGAGATGCCAGCAGAGAGCCCCTTCCCAGGCTCTCCCACCTGATATCCCTCTGGAGAATGGAGGCAGGAGGTGCCTCCCAGAGCTGCAATATTCCCATTCCTGAGTTTTGTATCCTCCAGAGGGGACCAGGACTCCATGAAAAGTGTCCCGAGCGTGGCAAGCCACAAACGGAAAACTCAGAGCAGGGAGTGATCCTAGAAAATACAGGATTGCAGTGCCAAGGGACTGGATGGAAAGAGAGGCTGGTGCCATCCTGGCCCTTGGAAAACAGGGAGCTTGTTTGCTCTGTGGTTTTTTTTTCCTTTTTTTCCCTTTTTCTCTTTGGCTTCTGCCTCTGCTCCAAGCAGCCAAATGAGCTCATGGTCTGGGGCTCCTGAGCTGAACACGAGCAGAGGGAAGATGACATTGATGCCTTAAACGGCTCCCTAGAAACAGAGAGCAGACAGGAATAAAGGAATAAAGGAGGGATTTATTGGAAAGGCCTTCAGAGGTCACACTCTGGGCTCCAGAGGCTCCTGCCTCAGTGCATCCCAAAATGGACAATGACAGCTCCCGAGTTCTTCCCACTTTGATATCAGCATCAATTCCCCAAGCAGAAGCCAGGCAAGGATGGAATTTGCCCAAGCTTGCCCCCCTCTCCCCAAGATGAAGGTTTGCAGTTGTTGGGCCCAGGAGGGTCTGGGTGTCCTTGGAGAGCGAGCTGGAGAGGCTTTGTTATGTCAGTGTGAGCATGAGAGAACAGCACTGAACGAGCTCCAGGGAGCTGCAGAGTTACGCTGCAGGGTTGGGAACAGAGAAAAGTTAAAACTTGAGGCATCAACATTGGCTGGAAAGAGGAGCAGGAATGGAGTTGTTTGCCACCCTCCTTCCCTCTGGCACTGGGAGGGAGCAGGGAATGACCTCAGGGCATGGACACGCACACACAACAGCCCCAAAACCACTCTGGAATTGTAGATTCATGGAATGGTTTGGGTTGGGAAGAACCTTAAAGCTCATCCAGTCCCACCCTGGGCAGAGACACCTTCCACAGTCCCAGGCTGCTCCAGCCACAAATTCTCTGGGCAATGTTTTCCCCTGCTGCTCATTCCCAAAACCACATTACCTGCTCCACCTGG
Organism: Vireo altiloquus; assembly: GCA_013396875.1. NCBI lineage: Eukaryota > Metazoa > Chordata > Aves > Passeriformes > Vireonidae > Vireo > Vireo altiloquus. Next base: position 40,600 of record VZRF01006107.1, read on the forward strand.
AACGTCCCACCCCATCCCACAGACTCAGAGATGATTTCCCAGAAGATTGGAGCCCAAATCTCAACCAGGAATCCACAAGAGAGATTGAAAACCACAGTATTCCAGCTGATTGCTTATCCCAAATTAAAATTCCTTCGAGCTGCTGGCTGCTGCCCCTCTGGCCACTGGAGCCTGAATGGATATGTGGGATATTTTTATCCAGGCTCTTCAGAGCAGGATAATGATATGGTGGTGCCTCCTCCCTGCAATTCTGTGAGGTCTCTGCATTTGGGAGATGATTCCAACCGTGGCACTTCCATGCTTAATAGCAGCAGGGAGGAAAATGAGCTCTTGATTAAAATCCGTCTAGACAGCCTTCTCTATTTTTAGGTCCCAGTTTAGAGGACCAAGGTAGGGAGGGATTGACTCCATTTCCCCAAAATCTGATCATTTCATTCCGATGGATGGAGTTCTCATGGTCACTCCTCAGTTTATCAGCAGTCTTGGGATATTTTTTTCTCATTTCAGCCATCCCCACTCAGGTTGCTCAGCTCCAGCCACTGTTAAAGCCATCACCAGGTGCTTTCCTGGTGGCCTCCGGTGGCTCCCAGAGCAAATGAGACCTGTAGAGGTGAAATTTAATCATGGAATAAAAGAGTTTGAGCTGGAAGCTTTCTAAGGTGGGAAAACACTGATATTAAACAGGATATTTTAAGCCATCTCTTGACTTTCAGAGGCTGGGGGTAGCTGTGCCCACAGAGAAGACCCTTCAAACTTTCAGACCACTTGTGCAGCTTAAAATTCCCTGAGCCCAGAACTTCCAGCTGCCTGTGGAGCTTTTTTCCCCAGCATCCACCAGACCCTCTGAAGGGAAAGGCTGGCACACAGGAATGATGCCCCAAGGGACTCTGTGTGGCAGCTGAGCCTTTCCCCTTGGAGCTCAGCTCATCCCAGACCCAGCCATCCACAGGATAAACCCAATTTGCAGCCTGGCCTTGAGCTGCTGCTGGCAGGACACGTTTTTCTTAGGCTCAGCCTACGAGCAATTTACTCTGCTTTTGGAAAAGCATCAGGATCCCAATCAGCTGTGCTCAGTGACAGCACAAAAACCCTGATTTGGGGACGCTTTGAGGCCACATCTCCAATGCAATTCTCGCCGTGATTGAGGAATCAAGGCACTTAATTGCCCAATTATTTAAAGCTGTTGAGCAGAGCCCGAGTTGAGGCTGGAGTTTCCATCCCCTGACAATCCTGGTGAGTGGTTCTGCAGCTCTCAGCCCTGGGTTTGGTTACAAACTCCTCAATTATTCGCCTCTCAACCACACAGTCGATCTCCAGGGTCAATCTTGCTGAAGCTCTTTTGACTCCTCCAAGAATAAACAGTGGCGTGTGAGTGGATGTAGAGAAAAGCAGGGTCTGGAGTGTTTGGGTACAAAATTGCTTCTGCCACAATTGATTTCTCCTGCAGAAGAGCCTGATTTGGCCAGGCAGGGGCTGCTGGGGGTTACTCAGCACTGCAAAAAAAAGCAGTTTTTTGAATGGTGACTCTCTGATCTGGTGAGCTAAATGAAGGAAAATGAAGTGAGACACTTATTGAGATGTAATTAAATTCATATTAATTCCTAAAAGGGTTAGAAGTAGAAAATCAGAGCTTTTTGGTCCCGGTAGAGGAGCTGATTTGCCATTGCTCTCCTGACCAGCGGCATTAAAAAAATGACAGGATAAGTTAGAAAAATGAGGAATTCTGTGCTTTTCCAATTTCTCTGTTCAGCTGGCCTTTGTGGCTCTTCCCTTTTGAGAAATGCTCCATCCCGTGAGTGTGGCAGCAGCAGCAGGAAGAAGCTGGCACTGCACATCTGGAATAAAGCTTCCCGGGCTCTGTGGAAGTGGTGGGACTGCAAAACCTTAATGAGAATCCCAAGCTTTCCAAAAGTGGCTGGGAAAGAGGAGTAGAGACACAGCAAGGGGGTTTTCATCCAGAGCTCAGGGGCATGACTCAGTGTGCTCTGACTTCTGTGCCTGAGATGTATTCAAGTCCTTAATGGTTCCTCCATCCACAGGCCCACGGAGAAGGGTTTGGTGTGCTCGGGATGTGAGTCACAATTCCAGCCCTTCCAAGGCAGAGAAACCCCAGGGGAAAAGAAGGAAAAAAGAAGAAATGGATCTTTATTCTGCCTGGGGAGGAGTAACCCCAGGCAGCCTCTAACTTTCATCTCAAGGGTATCATTGAAAGGCAGCTCGGGGACCCTCCCAGTGCCACAGCACGGTGGTGCCACAAGGCCAGGGTTATTTTGGGAGCTGTGTCTGGCTTTCCAAGGCCATGATCCCTGCTCCCTGTCAGCATCCCAGGCTTCTCCTAGCCCGGGACCATCCCAGTCCCTCGGATGACAACTCATTTCAAAGGCAGACAAGGCTTCCCACAGCTATTGTCCTGTGGCTGTCTGCATATTTGAGCCCTTCCCTATTCCTGCTCCCATTGGAAGCTCTGAACTTCAGCTGAAGGCACACAAATTAAACTTTGAACTAAATAAAAGACACCCCTGCCCCCCTCCTCCCCATCCAACCTTTGCTGAAGTACTCTTTAAAAACAAATCCTGATATATTCTAAACTCAAAACCATCTGGGTTTCCAAGCCTCAGGAAATTACAACTCCCATTCTGGAAATAAAATACATGTTTGTCCATAGATTGTATTAATTAAACCCTATAATGTGGAGAGAGGCCAGGGAAATGCTTTCCTGCTGGCTGGCAGATTTGCATGGCAATTTATTATCTTACAAATTGTTATTAAAATTATTATTGTCATTATTGTCATCATCTTTTCCTTCATGTCTGCTGTGACAGACAAGAGTGTTCTGTGCTGATCAAGAGAGAAGTAAATGGTTTCACAGTGATCTAATTATTATTTATCTGCCCATTGGGGAATCCCAAATCCTTGTAGATGGGCTGAGTTATTGATTGTAGGGTGTGAGCTTAGCAAGGAAAAGCTTTAGGATTGGGTGATGAGCCTGGTAATTTATAAAAAATTCATCAAAACAAGCAGTGGCTACCTGAAGGTGGCAGATCTGTCCTCCAGGGATGTGGTTGTGTCCCCCTACTCCTGTCCCATGGACCTGTGAAGCTCTGGATGGGGAATTCCCTCATGGATTGAGCCTCCCCAGTGCCACCATCCCTGCTCCTGAGCCTCACTCCTGCAGCTCCCAGCCCGGCAGGATGGTAGGAAATGCCACATCAGAAGCATTCCAGCCACTGTGCAAAACGCTCTGGGGGTTGGGAAAAGTGCAGACTTCAGTTGTTCTTGGTGGGGTTTGCATTTTTTCCTGGTGAGGTGCAAGGCACGGAAAAACCACCGTGCTCCCTGTGGTCAGAGTCATTCCCAAAAACCAGAGCAGTTGCTGGTTGTTAAATCACTCAGAGCTCGGGGAAGGTGGGGCAGGCTCCTCCAGCAGTGAACCCAACACCCAGAGGGTGCTGGAGCTGCTGCCCAGCCTGGTGTGAGCCTGGAATTGTCCTTTCCTAGGCATTGACCCTTCCTCCCGAGGAAAGGAATCCAGGCAGCCTCGGCAGTGGGAGTTATTTGCAAAGATGAGGCTTGAACTTGTGGATTCTGAGCAGAGGCCAAATTGCCTCAGACTTCAATCCATGCCTTCACCCCCAAGTTGTGCCAGCCCATCCTAAGTTGGAGAAGTCGCTGCCAGAGGAAATCTGGAGGCAGATTTTGAATTGCAAACCCTGGCGATAGTTGGATCAAGAAACATGAAAAAAATTCTCATGTTGGGGGGATTTTCACAGCCAATTTTTTCTGCCTGGATGCAGCTCATGGAGTTCAGGTGCTCCAACACCAATAGTGATTTTGTGAGGTATTTTTTATGGCATTTTGCTGTGGGGAAAAAAAGGACATTATTTATCAGGAATGATATGTAGGAAGAGCACGTAGCAAATCCATCCATGTCCCCATCCAAGGGGCATCCAAACAACATTTGGAGAAGAAGCAGCTGTGAGTCTCAGCCTGGACGTGGAGCGCCCGTGCCGGTGTTTTTTAGGGAAGCAGGATTTCGGGAGGCAGCCAAGAAACGTGGCAGTCTGCAGCTGTCACCGCCCTGCCACGGGAGCAGCCCCAGCTGGCCACAGTGTGTTCAGTGCCCGGGAATTGCCACTGCATGGGAACGTGGCTGACATCTCACCCTGGATCCCTGCCCTCCCCACACCTCAGCCTGGCTTCACCAAGAGCCTTCCACTCCCTCAGCAGCCCTGACAGGATCCCTTCCTGTCAGGGGGGAGGTTCTTCTTTGGACCCTGACTCCTGGCCCGGCTGTGTTCTTATTTCAATGTCTCATGTCCCGAAAAGATGAAATGAGGCTTCTTTCTGCTGTTTCAGAACTTGTTTATTTCTTGTTCTTATCAAAGTTTGGGAGGCACAGACTGTGCTGTGACCTCCAGGAACATGAGGGCAGAATGGCAATGGCTACCCAAAGCAGGTAGCTTTTATATCTGTTATCAACCAGTTAGAAAACTTTACCTATCTTATTTTGTTCCCCAAACCAGTGAAAATCAACCTCATTGACATGTCTCCTCTACACTAAATTCTATCTACTAATTAACAAGTCACAGGAACTCATGTCAGAGGGAAAAAGGAAGAGAAGGAGAAGAGGGAAGAAGGAGAAGGACAGGGCACCGACTCCCTAAAATCTCCATCTTGGTCCCATAGTAATATATGAGGCAATTCTTAAAACTACAAACCTATCTTTCTATAACATATCAAACATTCAGCTTTTCATTTCTTTGGTGCTTGCTGTTCACCCAGGAGTGGGGGCAGCTTCTCCCAAGGGCTCATTTCGATGGCAAAGCCTTCTTGTGGGGCTTTGGGGATAAATTTGGTCCCCGGGAGAACAGGCAAAGCTTCCTGTGCAATTAACACCTTCTCTGCAATTAACAGCCGGGGAACTGCTGTATTCCCTCTGTGACACGCTGGAATCTGGGGATGGTTCCCTCCTCTCTCCCCGAGCAGGGCAGGCTGGGCGAGGAAAAAACATCTCATTGCCTCTCGTCCCTTGTTCAAATAAATGTCAGCTCCTCTGATTGGCCTCCGTGTACGAGCACGCAGCCAGCAGGAGAAAATCAAACATCAAAAGGAAGGAAAAGCCCCGAACAGGATATTGCCATCAATAGGAGTTCTGGGGATGGAGATGAAATGGAAAATTGAGGCTAAATCTGGCTGAGGGAAGTTAAGGACTCCCTTAACCCTTGAGCTGACATGAAAGGCAGGAGAGCTGCGAAAAGTTCAGGGTTGCTCCTTGTTTCATGGGCACCTGGGCAGTGCTTTTCTCAGGAATTTGAGGGAATTTGGCACTCAAATTCCTTTGAAAGTCAGGCACGTAATGCCACAGGTTCCTTGGGAATTGCCACTTTAATCGCTGCCACAGATCCAACATGGCACTGGGGAAAAACCCAATTTCCTTCATTTTTCTCTCACCGTAACTTTTCCGTTGCTCTTTTCCTGGTGGAAAGAGCTCTTTGTCGCAGTGGTGAGGTGAAAAAATAAAGGATGACAAAGGAGAAAGAGAGCAGAAGCACAGGACAAAATTTTATGGCAGAATTTTTCCTTTGGGATGAGAAATAAAGAAAAAACTAAAAAAAGTCCCTGACAGAGAATTCCTGACAGCTTTAATGTCACAACCCCTGACCTTTAGCCACGTCAGCCAAAAGGCTCCTGCAGACAGCCTGACCTATTCCCAGCTCTGTGCTGTGGGCACTGGGTCAGGATTAATCCACCCTTGATTGGGAAATCAGAGCCCAAATCCAGTTCTGGGGGTCAGCAATGCCACCCCATTCCCACTGAACTGCACACTCCAAACCCAGACTGTGCCCTAAAGCGACACGACCCCCAGCTGCCACCTGAAATGCACGTGAGGTTCAGATTTATCCTTAGAAAACTCCATTTATGTTCCTAACATCTCTTTTTTGTTTATTTTAAGGAATAATCAGCCGTCGAGTTTGTATCAAGGACTGTCTCTTCCGGCACATTTTTATCTGACAGAACAAAGGGATTTATTTCTGCAGCGAAGGAACAGAAAAATAACTCATAAAGGCGACTGTAATTCCATCTATTTGAAGTTGTTTCGAGCTCTGCAGCAGCCCCAGATAACTCGAGGAGTTGTAAGTGTGGAAGGGACTTTTATCTCGCTGCCTGGATAAGCATCCCCATGACTTTATCCAGGGTTTCTCAACATGAGGCGCTTGTTTCATAACAGGAAGCGACATCACAGAATCATTAATGTTGGAAAAGACATCTGAGATCGCACAGCCCAAATCCCCACGTCCAAACTCTCCCCAGGATTTGGGATGAAAACCTGGCTGGCTGGTGAGGAACCTCTCTCCCCAGCACAGATCCATCCCGTGGCATGGATTTGGGAGAGACACAAACCCGATTGTTTCTCTGGCTCTGGAGATTCCCAGCACTCCAGGGAACCTCGGCACGAAGTGCTCAGAGAAAGAGGAGTAAAAGAAGAGAAGAAAGAGGAATAACTCCGTGCTGAGGCTTCCTGGAGCAGGGCAGGGAGAGCAGGTGCCATCCCTGACTCAGACAGACACATTCCCACCAGGAATGGGGTCTGGCTCTCCCTCGCTCCGGCCGCTCGGACAGTGCCAGTTCTTAACCAGCACCACTTGCTTGACCTGAGCTGACCCCACAGTACCTGGAAGCAATGAAGCAGAGAAGCCACGGAGGCAAAGGGGTTGTTATTTAACAGGTCTGACCAGCATGGAAAAGGGAATTTGGATCCTCACTCCGAGATTCCCGAGGTGCCCGTGCTGGAACTCCCAGAGCCAGGACTGCAGGAACCCAACCCTGTCCCCTGTGCTGCACCCACAGCTCCCTGCAGGGTTTGTGTTCCTCAATTTCAGGTGTTCCGCTGGCGTTTCTTCCCTTTTTTTTTGTCGGAATAGCCTGAATTATTCCCCGTTGCAGCAGGATTAGGACAGTGTGGATGAGCTGCACGTTTTCCTCAGGCACCAATTCCCACTCATGCCTCGCCGTGGTCCTGGGCATTAACAGGCCGAGCAGTTGGGACTGCAGTGGGAATTTTGGGATAAAATTCCCCAGAAAGGGCAGGACATGAACAGGCCCAACAGTTGGGACTGCAGGGGGAATTCCTGAATAGAATGTCCTCAGAAAGGGCAAGAGATGAACAGGCCGAGCAGTTGGGACTGCAGTGGGAATTTTGGGATAAAATTCCCCAGGAAGGGCAGGACAGTAACAGGATGAGCAATTGGAACTGCAGTGGGAATTTTGGGATAAAATTCCCCAGGAAGGGGCTGGGGGTGCTCAGCTCCAGGCAGGATGAGCTGTGGGCGCGTTCCAGGCCCGGCTGTGCCCTGTGGGTCGTGCATCCCACTGGAGGTGCCACGGGGCACAGGGAGCTCTGGGCTCCAACACACATCTCCCAAAAGNCAGAACGGCCCAGGAAGGGGTAGAACAGTAACAGGATGAGCAGTTGGGACTGCAGTGGGAATTTTGGGATAAAATGGCCCAGGAAGGGGCTGGGGGTGCTCAGCTCCAGGCAGGATGAGCTGTGGGCGCGTTCCAGGCCCGGCTGTGCCCTGTGGGTCGTGCATCCCACTGGAGGTGCCACGGGGCACAGGGAGCTCTGGGCTCCAACACACATCTCCCAAAAGCTGTTTAATGCATTCCTGGGCCGCGAGTAATGCGCTGGAAAGGAGCCAGGCTCGGGGATGTTTCTCCAGGCACGTCATCCCTCGCTGCTCGCCCACCTCTGAGGGATGTGGTGTTTCCCTCTCTTCCCGTGGAAACCTTGGATGTTGCTCTGGGTTTTGCTGGGACATTAAAGGCCAATTAAAGGCAAATTTTTCACTGTTATCCAACCTTCAAAGTTCAGCACCGTCCACGTCGGAAAACCTCTGGAGCTTTTTCATATCGTTGGTGCCTTGAGGAGATGATTTCCTAGAAAAAGCCTTGGATTTCTCCAGCTATGAAAACATTCCCGGGACATCCTGTGTGTGTGGATGTGATTAAACACAGCACACACACCCATGGCATTGGCTGCTTTTATTTATTTATTGGAATTGTCACTCGAGAGAGGTGACATTTCCTCCTTCCAACCTGGCTCCAAAACACCTGAGTGCCTTAAAAATGGGCACTGAACCCCTAATTCCATCATGCAGGAAAAAAATAAACACCTAAAGTCGTTTTGGAAAAGCAAATTGTTAGAAACAAGATAAAGGTTTATATTTTAAATACAATAGTTGGAAATATTGGATCTGTTAGGTTGGGATTTTTAATTTAAAAAAAGACAAATGTTTTAAAGCTCGGAATCAAACCTTTGTTCAAACCCAGATGTGTTCCAGCTGAAGAGGAGTATTCCAAGAAAAGTTTGGTTGTTTTCCCACCATTTCTAAAGCCAAATCAGCATTGGTTGATAAAACTTGATATTTAAATCCAACCTTAATTGAGGCTGAAGCTACCAGAGTGGTTTATTTCCTACAGCAGAAAAACTCAGTGTTTAAATTTAAAGTGGGAGGTGGTTTGGAAAAAATTCCTTGACTGTGACAGGAATCAACCTCTGTCCCCAGCAGCTCAGGGATACCCAGAGCATCCTGAAGATTGCTGAAATGAGGGATTCAGCAGTGAAACTTAGTGAAAATGACTAAATTTTTGTGTCTAAAAAGAAAATATTTCAAAGAAAAGAATCTTTATTCCCAAAAATATAAATATACCTCCCAAAATAGAAAAAAATTAAGACATTTATAAACATTTTTCCAAAAATATAATTTTAGGGGAGGAAAAAAAATCTGCAGGGGTGGTGTGCTTGTTCCTCAGTGCAGGGAAGAATAAGGAGCGGAAATGGGAACAGCACAAAGCACTGGAGGGATGGGAGAGAACCTGACCCATGCCTGTCTTGGGGTGACTTTATGATGTATCCCACATTGCCTGAAAATGAATCTTGTGCCTTTCTGTGCCTTTAAACTGAACCTGAGAAGGGAGAGAAGGAAAAAAACAAACAGAAGAACTTTTTTGAAACAATTCAAAGTCATTACTGCTCTCTATTATTCTTCTGCTGTGGAGAGCAGTAGCTGCTACTGCTAAAGGGAAGGGAAGGGAAGGGAAGGCAAGGCAAGGCAAGGCAAGGCAAGGCAAGGCAAGGCAAGGCAAGGCAAGGCAAGGCAAGGCAAGGCAGGAACAGCTGGAGGTTGGTTCGTGGCAGCTCAGCCTTCACTTCCAGGGAGGGGAGAGGAAATTGCCCTGTGGATAACTGAGAGGAGTGTTTGCTCAGGGAGGAAGAGGAATTCCTGAATGCCAAGGAAAATACAGGGGAAAAAAAAGAAAACCAACATGGATTCTGCAAGAAAAAATACCCAGTGGAGAAAGGCAGCCAGCTGCTTTCCAGGGATGGGCACCCTGGATGGGGATGTCCTGGAGCATGTGCCAGTGTTCTGGCATCCTGCATTCCACCCCTGGACTCTGAGCCACCCTTGGGAATGTGGGCATGGCACGGCCAGCTACAATTTCTCACATTTTGCCCGTTTTTGGAGCCATCTCGCACCATCTCCCAGCTCCTTTGTTACGTGGAACCAAGAGTGAGGGGAAAAAGAAAGGGAAAAGGAGAAAGGAGAGGGGAAAAAAAGCAAAACCACACCTTTTTCTGTGACCCTCCTCTGGCTCCTGCCTCCAAAAAAAAAAAATCCATCCATAAGGATCAGGACTTTGGGTGAGTGACACTTTAATTTGGGCTCTATTAAACCAGCATGTTTTCCACGAGCGGCACAGAAAGAGAAGAGGAGGCTCCCGAGAACTTCTTCAGCTTGAGAGTGCCAACATGTGGCTCAGATGCCATCACGATGTCGGTGACAGGCAGGGCAGGGCACTGGGAAGGAGGGGCAGGAGGGCTCAGCTGATTGAAACAATCATTTGATGATAACCAAATGTCTCATGTCTTGTGCATCTCTCCGAGATGGCAACGCAGACTGGAAAAAAAGAAAAAAAAAAAGAGAAATAATAATAATAATAATAAATAATAATAAAGCTGCGTCCGTTTGCAGGCTGAGATCAAAGGAGCTCCTGGAAAGAAGAGCCCAATTGTCCCTTGAGTGCATCTGGGCTGCAGACAGCCTCTGGAAAAGGCTTTTCCTTCATCCACGAGGCTGAGGAATGCTGTCTGGGTGCTTGGAAAGTGCAGGGGCTGCTTGGAGGAGGCTCTGTGTGAAGGGAGCTGAGGGACCTCAGGGTGGCTTTTGTCCCCAGGTCACTTCACCCCTCCTGCCACTGCAGCAGCATCCTCTGCTCCGGGATTTTTGGCAGGAGGTGGAGCTGCTGCTGTGGTGCTTGGAATGCTGATGGGCCTGGAATGGGATATAAGGGACAATTGGGGAGTGGGATGTAGTGGAAATTTGGGGAGTGGGAATGTAATGGACAATTGGGGAGTGAGAGGTAATGGACATTTGGGGAATGGGATGTAGTGGACATTTGGGGAGTGAGATGTAATGGACATTTGGGGAGTGAGAGGTAATGGAAATTTGGGGAGTGGGATACAATGGACAATTGGGGAGTGAGATGTAATGGACATTTGGGGAATGGGATGTAGTGGACATTTGGGGAGTGGGATATAACTGAAAACTGGGGGATGGGATGTAATGGACATTTGGGGAGTAGGATACAACTTAAAACTGGGGAATGGAAGATCCAGTGTGGCCCTGGTGTTAGAAACCACAACTCCCTGTCACTCCTGGGATACCCCGAGGCAAGCAGCCTTCTCCAGACTAATCCCTGTTCAGACAACGTGCTCCTTGAGAGCTCCTAGGCAGGAACAGCCCTCACCCAGGCAGTGTGCTGGGAGGAGGCTCTGCCCACAGCTGCTGCCGGCCTGGATCTGAAGCTTTCCCTGCGGAGAAGGAGGTGCTGTCCACACGAATCAGGATCATCCCAGCCCTGCACGGAGCCTGTTCCTCTCGGGACAGCCCTGACACGTTCCTGCACAGAACATCTGCTCCTGCACACCCAGCTGCTGCCGGGGCCACCCTCACCCTCCTGCTTCCGACAGCTCCACGTGTCCAGGAGCCACTCACAAAACTTAGAAATAAAGGATTTCCCTTTATTTGTAAGTTGTCTCTGTTCTGTGGTAGGGGAAATGGTAGGGCTTGAGAATCAGCTGGTCTGAAGGAACACTTAAAGGCTGTAAACTGACAGGGATTTGGGTTAGATGGGATATTGGGGAGAAATCCTTCCCTGGGAGGGTGGGCAGGCCCTGGCACAGGGTGCCCAGAGAAGCTGGGACTGCCCCTGGACCCCTGGAAGTGTCCAAGGCCAGGTTGGACGGGGCTTGGAGCAACCTGGGATAGTGGGAGGTGTCCCTGCCATGGATCTGGTTGGAACTGGATGACATTTAAGGTCCTTTCCAACCCAAATCGTTCAGGGATTCCATGAACCTAAAGGGCTTGACCTGATTTCTCCCCAAAAAGGCAAACACTCACCGAGTTGCCCTAAAACACAGCCCAGACTGAGCCCTCACTCCCTGCCACAGCCATGGGCTCAGCCTTTTCCCCCAGCACAGGCTGAATCCCGACACAGGAGAAATTAAAAATAACATGTACATGATTAGTGGAAATTAGAAACAGAATATGGAGGGGAAAGGAGAGACTTGTTCCTCCAAATTTGTCCTCAATTTGGCCCTGCTCTGGCAGCCTCCAAGGATGCCTCTGTCCCTTGCTCATGAAGATATTTCTGAGGAAAACGGGAAGGCTTGGATGATTTTGGAAGGCGTCTGATTGCGCCAGATGGTAAATATATATTTTTTCAGTCTCCTGGGAGGCTGCCCTGTGAATCACCTATCAGGGTTTTATTGCTTTCTCCTGCATCCCCTGGCAAATTTCTGAGTGCAAACACTCGGTTTTGTTTGCATTTACCATGAGGCTTTTGGAAACATCTGCCAACAGCTCCAGACAGAACCTGCACTTTCCTTTACAGGTATTTCAAACAGCAATTAAAATTGCAGACCATCTCCTCCTCCTTCCATGAGCAGAAACTGGGGAATGGCCTCTAGAAACCCGGAGTGACTGGAAGCAGAGCCTGCTCCCATGCAAGCATCGTGCTGAATACAGAACATACCCACCAAAAAAAAAATAAAAAACCCTCTTTATTAAATGCACAGCACCGAGCAGAGAGCCCAGTGAAACATTTATGAGATATTGGAAAATTCAAGTCCAGCCCTCGCGTTTCATCAGCTGCAGCTCGAGCACAGATGGACAGGACCCAGATGGCAACCTCAGCTCTGGAATTGGTCCCTGCTGCTCCGAAGGGAAGGGGATGCAGGGCTGGCTTTGAAGGGGTGCCACATGGACACAGTGAGCTCCTCATCTGCATGTGACCGAGCCACGAACTGCCCCTGGTGACACGGCAGGGACATGGTGCTGGCAGTGCCACGGAGAGCTGCCCAGCAAGGAGCAGGTGTTGCCTTTTCCCTGGTCTTAAAATTAAAACCAAAACATAATTTATGAGGAAAAAAGGGATTTTTACCTCGGTGTTTGTTTAAGGATCCTTGGGTGCAGCACTTGCTCCAGGTGGAATGTCCTGAAAATGCACACACTGCCCCCACACACCAAAATACACACAATTACAGGCATTGCTAATTAGCACATCTATCAAAGATTCCCCAGTGAGAGGCTGGAGTGAAGCCCTCGTTGTGAGGAACCTTCCCCCTGGCTGGGCCTGTCTGAGGTTCCAAAATGTGTTCTGGAGAGGCCCTTGGTGTCTGGGGCTCCCAGGATGTTTGCTCTCCTGGTTTAACGGTGCCGTGGGGCTGAGCTGAGTTATCAGCCTTGGGAAGTCACAGTGTGTGGGCTAAAAGCACTGAGAATACATCAAACTATCAGAGTGTGTAAGAGGGGTATAAAAGAAAAAGCAAAAAATCATTCTGGCATCACAGGGAGTGTCCCAGGGATGCCCTCTGGGATTTGTGATGCTGTTGTGGGATGGGGAGTAGCACTAATGGGGTGCCACCAGAGCCAGACGTGCTTTGGGGATGGAGTTGGCCGAGGGAGAAAGCTCTGGGAGAGTGGGATGAGCCCTTCCCTAAAATCAGGTGGTTTTTCTTTCTGCAGGGTGTTAAAGGTGATCAAGCAGCTTCAGCAAGAGCCTTCACAGCTCTGCAGCTGAGTTTTGTCTCCTTCCCGAGGTGCTGCTGCTCTGAATGGAGGAACCAAGCCCTCCTCAGTGCCTTCCACATTCCCATGACATATTCCCTGTAAGGTGCCAAGCTTTGCATGAGTAACATTCCCCGAGTGTGCATCACTTTTATCATGTCCTGCTGAGCCAGGAGAGCCAGCATGTGAGCAGGAGGAGGAGGAGGAAAAGGAGGAGGAGGGCTCTAAACTCGTGCCTAACTCCCAACTTTTCATCCTCCAGCCTCAGTGGCAATTTGGGGACGAGGCTGCACAAAGGGGCACCTTTAATGAGCCCCTCGCCGAGTCCTCAGATCAGAGGCAGGATTTGGGGATGACAAGATGCTAGTGGGTGACAATAAAGGCACCCGAGGCTGTTGGAGAAGCCACAGAGAGGGGAGGACAGAGAGATTTCATCGAGCTGTGTTTGCTCACCTCTGCTCAACCTTTTACCCTGGGCTTGGCAAACCCCTGGAGACTTTTCCATCTTTCCCCATCCCCAGGGAGAGGCGAGTGCAGCTCCATCCCAGCCTGCACAGCCATTCCCAGCTCCCTCCCCTGAGCAGGGACCATGAGGCCTTCGCAGGGCCCCGTGCAGTGCTCGTGTTCCACAGACATATGTTTTTGGAGGGAGCAGATGTCGAGAGCGCCGTCTGCCAACTCTCCCTGCTTTAACCACTGCTCTGGGAGCTCTCCCCTTATTTATTACCTTGGAAAAGCAGGAGTGTGGTATCAGCCTTCACGGAGATGGATTTTATTGATCCCCCTTTTTCCTCCCTCCCTTGCGCTGCACAACAAATTTTCTCCTTTCCTGACCCCTTGGCATCACCATGAGCACTCAGATCTGGGCACTGAGGGAAGATCTGCATCCTTCCCCTCCCATTTTTCCCCCCTTCCTGCTCCCCATCTCCCATTTTGGCACGGCTCTAACGGAGAAGGAGAGAGGCATTTTTATTGCACACACAGCTCTGTGTATCCTTTCCTTAGCATTTGTTTTTCCTAGATATACATGTGTTTATCCCCAGCCATTTCTACAGGCAGAGATGTTAATTTGGCGTCCTGCGTGGAAAGTCTGAGGCATCTGATCAGAATCAGCACAAGCTTCTGGGAGCTGCTTGCCAGCTCAAGGAGAAAGAAAAGGCTGATATTAAAAAGAAGCCTTGCCTTAATCAACATCAGCACTGCAAACATAAACATTTAAAAATGCTATTAACTGCATTCAGAAAGTCCTGGTGAATCCATAAAGTGTGGAGGTGAAAGAGTCAAGCAGAGGCAACGAAACACAAACTTTTGTGTTTTTTTCCTTCGAGTGCCCTGACAGACCCAAGCTTTACAAATCCACATCCCAATCTTCATGTCATGACTTCCTTCATGCAACTTTCAGTGTTTGCTTTGGGCATGACCCAAAATCCTTCACAGTCTTGGGGACTCAGTGGGGCTTTCCCCCAGCCCTTGGTGCTGCAGGAGCTGCAGGAGCTGCACAAAGGATGTCTCCAGGAGGGCTCCAGCACTCAGTGTCACCCATGGAGTGCCACCAGCTGAGGGCTCAGCAGCTGCTCTTCACCAGGACAGAGGTGGAAACCTCTGAGCCAACCCTTCCTGCTCTCCTTCCTCAGGTTTATCCTACACCAGATGGGAATCTCACATCTGCTCTGGTTTAGATGGGATATTGGGAAGAAATTCTCCCCTGGAAGTGTCCAAGGCCAGGCTGGACAGGGCTGAGAGCACCTGGGATGGTGGGAGGTGTCCCTGTTCATGGCAGGGGTGGAATGGGATGGGTTTTAAGGTCCCTTCCAACCCAAACCAGTCTGGGATCCTGTGATCCCACTCCACCCCCACCTCCACTGGTTTTAGAAGCTGTGGATTCAGAAACTCTGGGATCAGGGAGTTCACCCTCCTGCTAAGGAGAGCTTGGTGACCCTGTGAGCTCTTCCTTTTTTAATCCTCTGGAGGTTTTCCCCTCACACACTCAGGTTTGGCACATCCAGATCTGCAGGTGCAAAGTGCAGAGGAAGCCTGGCTGGGAAAAGCCCACCATGTTTATAGATGCCTCAAAGAGGACTTTCCTGATCAGGCAAGAAGCAAATCCTCCCCAAATCCCCAGCAAACCCTCCAGGGACAGCCAGAACCCCCTTGGATGCTTCCACCCCAGAGCAAATCCTGCCTGTCCCTGGTCCCTGAATGCCCTCCCTGCAGGGCAGGTGTCAAAGAGCCACCTTCATCTTCCTGACGTGCTTTTCCTGCTCCCAGGGCTGAATTAACACCAAATGAGGCCCAGATTCCTCCTGTAATTAAAGTTCTCTGTTCCACACCAGGCTGTCCCTGAAGATCCTCCCGTCTCAGGGGAATTTTCCCAGCACTTCTCCTTCTCCTCCTCCAACCCCACCGTCCCAAACTTCCTCGTTCTCTTTACATCTCCTTGTCCAATTCCTCTGGGATCCAGCCTCATTTCCCCCCTCTGCTGTCAGCAGGGATGGCAGCACAGAGAGCTGATGGATTTCTCCCACCACTTCCCCTGCTCCCTGAACCGAGGAGGGAGCACATGTTTTTCATGAATGAGAAAGCAATTGGAAGCCATGCAAATAAAAATAGCAGCACCAACCAAATCTAACAGGACAAATCATGCCTGGGAAGGGGCAGAAAATCCTTGTTTTCTCCTTTCCCATGCAAGCTTTATTTCTTTCCAGTCCTTTCATTTTCCAGCTACCAAAGTTTGAGGAACCTCGAGAAAGGGTGAGCCTGTGGTGGCCTAAAGAGAAGGGGAAAAACCTCATTTGCGAGGATGTGCTTTGATAGCCGTGTGATTTTGCAGGTTGTGGTAGGATTAGGGCTTGTCTCCTCCACTTAAGCTCCAGCACATGTTCCTGGCTCCCTTGGAGGCACCACCAGGCAGTCCATGCCAGAGAGAGCTCCAGAAACTTGACCTTCTCCTGAACTTCGGGGCTATTTTCTCCTCTGCGCCCAGCTCGGCGCAGGCAGTGCTGTCTGGCCAGTGGATCCTGGCCCTTCTGGATGGAAAATGAGATGTGTCAGCCTGCAGGGGACTTTGCCAGCTGCGTCCCTGACAGCTCTTCCCAGCCTCCTCCCGCTGCCGCCTCGCTCCACGAGTGGCCCTTTGCGATCCCTGCACGCAGGGAGCATCCTTTGACATCTGGGGCCAGCTGGCCCCTGCCCAGCTCTCCCTCTGCAGCCACCAGGACTCTCCTCAAAGCAGCAGAACCTCTGAAAACCCGACTTTTGTTTTTCCTTCTTCTTCCCCTTTCCATTCTTTTTTCCTTCTTCCCCTTTCCAGAAGTGCTGGATGTTTTAGCAATGATTTTCGCCCTTCTCCCCGGTTTTCAGCACAGAGTTTGGGGTGATCCTCATCCCTCCCTTGGCAGCAGCTGGGGTTGGGTTGCTGGCTCTGGTCCAGTTTAGGCTGGAGATCAAGCCAGCAACACTCCCAGCTCAAAACAGTGGGATCTACCCCAGCCTGAGGCACTTTACGCTGATATTTCGAATTCCAGCCCTGAGGAGTTGCACGAAGCTGTAATTGAATTTCACGGCGACCTCTGCTTTGTTCCTGGGGTCAGCAGAGCTCACAGGGGATCCCCAAACCCCACCAGGCAAACCCCACCATGGAATCCCTGCCTGGAGGGCCAGGGACAACCTCAGCACTCCCAGGCCACCTCCCTGTTTGTTCTGCGCTCGCTGCCTCAAACGGAGATCTCTGCTTAAGTGGTTCTTGTGGTAACCCCATTAATGAGCCTTTTAATTAGTGTCCTCTTTTTTTTTTTTGCTAAGTAATTGCTGCAGCGTGAGACCCACTCGGGAGATGCAAATGAGCTGGAAGGAGGAGGATGCTGCGAGGCAGTGGAGGAGCTGAGTGCTGCTGCAAATGCTTTCTGACAGCCTCGGGAGGAGCAGGACAGGCAGGAACCTGCTGGATTTGGAGAGTTTTCCTTCCACGCAGCTGCTCCTGGTGCCAGGTGGATACCAGGGAGCTGCCACCCACCTGCCAATGGCCACTGGCTGCTGGGAACACATCACAGCTCCAGTGCAGAAGGGGTTTGGGTTGCAAAATTAATTCTGCAGAGAGAAGCCAGGGTCTGGGACAGGGAGAAGTTGGAATCACTGGGTTGAGCATCCTGGTGTTGTTGCAGCAGCTAAAATTCTCAGGGAAAAGCAAGAAGGAGGGTCTGAAACCCCACTGTGGAGCTTGTGGGGCTGCTGTGGCTTGCTCCAGATCCCATCAGGAATTCAGGGACACACCCACCCCTCTGGACCTTGAGTGTCCCTCTCACACTGGGACACCAGTTCAATTCCAGTGCCAAAATGGGCACTGGCTGCTCCTTGTGCTCCCCAGCATCAGCACCCAGGGACCTCCCCATGGATCCTTCACTCCCGAGTGCCATCCCCAGGGAATTCCCGACAATAAAATTAACGAAGCAGCAGCAGCAGTGCCAGGCAGAAGGGAGCAGGAGCTGGATTTGCTGGGGGCTGGATCGTCCCTCTCCTCTCCTGAACACCCCTGACAGCTCCGAGTCCTGCTCCTCAACCTTGGCTGCTTCCCGTCAAACTATCCCACCCTACCAACCCCATTCCCGATTTTCCCCTCCCTGATGTCTCAGCTGAGGGAGAATCCCTGGGAGTGAATATTCCCAAGCCTTTGGATGGAGCAGGATTGGCCAGGGTGGGTCCTGGCTCCTCTGCTCAGGAGCTGCTCAGACGCACAGAGCCAGGACGTGGATTTGGGGAGTCACTCCCCACCCCGAGCCTGTGGGATAGGCTGTGCCCGGAATTCCTGCGGTGCCCAGGGGTTTGTGTTGGCCTGCTGCACGTGAGCTGCGGGGGCCAAGGCAAACAAAAGGGGAGAGGTGCCTCCAATTATTGGGTGCGTTAAAGGCGCTGCCACTTCCAGGAAAAACACGGGAGGTGGGATGAGGCTTTTTTCCTTTTGTGCGGCGGAGCACGGGGATTCCGTTTTTTCCAGCTCTGGCACAAAGCATCACTTGTGAGCTCTGCTCGGGGATGCAGAGGGTAAAAGGCAGCAGCAGAGCTGAGGCACGCGTGGACAATGCCTCCAGGAGAGGGGTGAGAGGTGGGGATTCATGGAAAAGCTGCTGGATTGGGGTGGAAATGCTGCTGCTGCTGCTGCTGGGAGCTTTGCACAGCACTGCTGCAGAGTTCAGCCAAGCTGGAATATCCCAGAGGGATTTTTACCCTCGGGACAGCACTCAGGAGTGAAGGATCCATGGGGAGGTCCCTGGGTGCTGATGCTGGGAAGGACAAGGAGCAGCCAGTGCCCATTTTGGCACTGGAATTGAACTGGTGTCCCAGTGTGAGAGGGACGCTCCTGGTCCAGAGGGGTGGGTGTGTCCCTGAATTCCTGATGGGATCTGGAACAAGCCACTTTATTCCTGAAACTGGGATGTGGAGGCAGAGCCTTCCTCCTCTCTGACACGGGAGAACAGATCTTTGCCAAGCACTGGAAAACCTCCTGTCCTGGGCACAGTGGGTGTTGGACCTGGGTTGTGAAATAAATATTTATTTTTATGTGCAATTAAATTATTGAATAAATATTTATTTTTATATTCAATTCAATTACTGTGTAAGTATTTATTGAGGATTCACTGGGCTGTGGGTACAGACCCCTTCCAGGTTTGCTGTGTTTCAGCAGGAAGGTTTTCAATAATTGGCTGCTATTTTTAAGAAATCTATAAAACCTCTGCCATTAAATCCAGTCCTTGGTTTATTAGAAGACATTTATAAAGCAGATGTCTTTAATGCCTGAAGGAAAATAATCTGTGAGGGATCTCTTCTTAAACTTAAGAACTCTTCTTAACTTGAACCCGTGAATGTAGGAAATCATAATGACAATTATTATTCATCATCAAACACACACTAACGAGACAGAGAAACCATCATTTGTAACTTTACAACACTCATCATTCACAAATAAAGACAAATAAGGGAATTTCCCTCGGAGATTTCACCAGACAAGATGTGTTTAGGTGTCCGTGCACCTTTGAGGAGATTTAGAGACAAACTGGTGGATTCCTCCCGAACCTGTGCAGCTCTGGGAGCCAGCCCCACTCCTGATTCCTGGTGATGATATTCCTGAAATTGGGAAAGCTCCCTGTCGCTGTCCCAGCAGGGATTTGGGGGTGGCTCTATGCAGGATTGCATCCCCTGGCTGATTTATTCACAGAGGCACCAACATCACCTTTCTCCCCGCCAGGAAATCATTGTCCAAATTCTTGCTGGAGAAGAACCACGTGGTTTTCAAATGATTTTTTTTGTTTGTTTTTCTGAGAATGCAATCAGCTGAGCTCAGCCCTGCTCTCAGAGACCTCAGCAAAGCCCCTAAATATTCCTCAGGGAGTTATTTTGCTCTCAAAGGGAAGAAACCAGGCCTGGCTGTGTGCACCTCCCTAATGATCTTCCCAGCACCTGATCCAGCTCCTCCTCCCCCTTTGAAAACACATCCACAGGAAATAAAAGGGGAAAATCGGCCATGGTGTCCTCACAGGGAGTGTAATTCATCTTTGGAAGTGATTCCCCAGGGACAGAAAGCATCCACAGCTCTTGGAGCATTGAAATCTGGACGGGAGGAGATGCTTTGCTCAGAGCACCTCTGCCCTACAGGAGCTCCCAGCTGGGTTTTGGGGTCTCTGCACCAGCTCTCAGTGGGGTTTTGGCAGCTCAAGAGACTCAGTTTGCCCCAATTCAGTTTCCAGTGCTCCCAGTTCAGCTTCCAACGTGACAACTTTTATCACAGGGCCAAATCAATGAGGTTTGACCACGAATGCAGGTGACCAAACCATCCATGGGCTTTCCCTGGCGTCTGTGTGGGATTGGGAATAACCTGGAGACAGCCCAGGGTCCTTTCCAGCAGCTCCAGCAGCCCAGGAGGTGTGGGGTTGCTGCTGCAGGGGTTTTTTTAAACCTTTGATGTGCATAAATTAATTTCAAATCCCCACCTTAGAACAGCATGAGGAGACACTCCCTGAACTTCCCTGCTTCCAATTCCAAGGACATCAGCCCTCAGAATTCCCGATTCCATGGATGCCACACAGCCCCACAGGTCTCAGCACTGCTGCCACCAGCTGAGGCTCTGTCCACACCAATTTTGCTTCCTTTGTTTTGTCCCTAGGCTGGTGCTGGAGCTTTTCTTGGCTCGCAGGCAGATTTTCCCTTCCAAGGTTTCCATGTTGGAGTTCTGTTTCCCTAATCCCCAATAGTTGCAGATTACCTCCAGCCAACTATTAATCAAAATCAGCATCTAGCACTGCTTGCTGGTGCACTTGAGCACATAAAAAAAGAACCTTTTTTTCCTCTGAAGAAGCACTGTTGTAGATCTTTCATCTGTCCCTGAGTCCTTCAGCAGCTCCTCAGCCCCAGAGCAGCCACATTTCTCCTCCAAAGCTCAATATTGCACCGAGATTCCACCCAGACCAAGGGGGGCTTTAAAAACACGAGGAAAACAAGCAAACACCAATTCAGGGAAGGCTTAAAACGAGCTAGAAAACAACAAAGAAACTTTCTTACATTCCCTCCTTCCATATTGTGCTCCTCGGAGTGCAGGAGAAGGAATTGCCCTATAAAACCCTGGCATGTTGATGGGCAATTAACGCCTGCACTGACAGGGGTTATAGAGCAGGAGATGGATTTTTACAGCCCCTTCCACATGCCCAGGCTCCAAAAGCCTTTCCTGCAGGAGTGAATTAGATGCCACTGATTTTTTAGGGTCGGTGGCTGGAACAGCCTCTTCTCCTTCGATCGTGTTTCAAGGTTGGTTGGTGCAGAAGAGGAGCAAAAAATCCACTCCAAGGAGAGTCAAAAGCTCCTCCAGGGCCTGGGAGCAAATTCCAGGCACAGGGTTTGTCCTGGGGTCAGGATTTCTCAGGATTCTCTTCCTCTGTTTGGTCACTAAATCCATCCTGGACACCAACCAAGCTGTGGTGGCCACAGCCTGGCCCTAAATCCTTGATTTTTGGGTGCATAAAAAGACGGGAGGAGCTCTCTCTATGCTGGACCCTGGAGAAACGTTAAAATTCAATCCCAATTGCTGAAGGAAACAAGAATCCTTCCTGCCATGCCAGCATCTCACTGGGACCAGTGGGCACAGGGAAATGCTCTACGACCCCAATTTGGGCTCCATCAATCCCAAATCCTCAGGCAGGAATTCCTGCCCTGGGTGACCCAGCTGCATCCAACCTTTTCCTACCAGTGCAGACCCCGTGGTTTGTGGAATCCACTAAGGGGTTTGTGGAATCCATTAAGGTGTTTATTTCCCAATCCCACCATTTTCTTATGGGATTTGCAGCAGCCCAAGCTGCCCCTCCAGGCCAAACCCAAAACTCTTCCCCCAGCACCCCAAACCAGGGGAACTCGAGCTGCTTTGTCATGTTTAACCACAGGCAACTCTTTTCCTTCGGCTGGTCAGGAACAAGTGGGGATAAAGCAGCACAAAATCCATTTCCAAAGCGATTCTCCCAAAGCTTTGGTTTGAGTTTTATTCCTTGAGAGTTGGGCGCTGCTCTCCCAGTGCCAGCTCAGGCTCTGTCTCCCTGTCCCTGGAGATCCAGGCAGGAATTTCAGTGCTCAGAGCCTCCCAGCCCTGGGCTCAGCCCTGCTTTGAAGGCAAGGTGTGCTTGGACCTTCTCCTGGGGGAGGTTTTTCCAAGGTTTTACACAAAACCCGGCTGAAAATGAGGAGTTCCCATAAAATCATCATATAATAACCATGAAAAGCTCAATTTGTGAAGGCACTGGAACAGTTCTGCCTCCTCCATTTACCAGCCAGCAATTATCCTCACTCGAGTTACTTCTTATTTAGCTGCTCCCAAATTGGAAGGAGCAGGAATGGCATTTCCTTGCTAAAGCATGGAATGGAAATCCTGTCCTTGCTGAGGAAGCACCAGACAAGGCCCAGCTCTGGCTGCACCCTCCACTTGCAGCAGAGACCTCACCTGGGCACAGGCTGCAGAGGGGTGAGGGTGATTTTAGGGAACGTGGTAGTGATGCCTCAGGTTTTAACTTTTATATTTTCCCAGCCCTGCAGTGCCCAGTGTAACTCTGCAGTTCCCTGGAGCTCGTTCAGTGCTGTTCTCTCATGCTCACACTGACATAACAAAGCCTCTCCAGCTCGCTCTCCAAGGACACCCAGACCCTCCTGGGCCCAACAACTGCAAACCTTCATCTTGGGGAGAGAAAGGGGGGCAAGCTTGGCCAAATTCCATCCTTGCCTGGCTTCTGCTTGGGCAATTGATGCTGATNATGCTGATATCAAAGTGGGAAGAACTCGGGAGCTGTCATTGTCCATTTTGGGATGCACTGAGGCAGGAGCCTCTGGAGCCCAGAGTGTGACCTCTGAAGGCCTTTCCAATCAATCCCTCCTTTATTCCTTTATTCCTGTCTAGTCTCTGTTTCTAGGGATCTATTTAAGGCATCATAATGATGTGATTTCCCCAAGCTTGCCCCCCTCTCCCCAAGATGAAGGTTTGCAGTTGTTGGGCCCAGGAGGGTCTGGGTGTCCTTGGAGAGCGAGCTGGAGAGGCTTTGTTATGTCAGTGTGAGCATGAGAGAACAGCACTGAACGAGCTCCAGGGAACTGCAGAGTTACACTGGGCACTGCAGGGCTGGGAACAGAGAAAAGTT